>UFQX01001178.1:0-66747 GCA_900497675.1 Arapaima gigas | reverse complement strand
GGGGGGGGGGGGGGGGGGGGGGGGGGGGGGCGCGTGCACCCTTCCCTAAAGCTCCTCTTCGCCGTCTTTTTTTGAGTTTACAGTATCGACCGACGCCCCTCGTTCCGCCGTGAAGGAGCAGCCCCCCCCGAGCGCATCTCCACCCCCCACGACCTCCACTTTGCAGGAACAACGGGGGTCGCAGCATCTCTTTGCCCCGTATTAGCTTGGCTTCGCTCACAGGCCTCACCCACAGGCTGCTGTTTCCCCCAGGAGAGCAATCCCGGCTCGACACGGCCGGCTGCGCTTCTGCAGTAGCTGTATGATGACACTTCTCAAGTACCTTGTGGTGGATAGATAATGAATAAGGATATGTGTGGGGAAGAATTATCACTGTATTGATGCCGACGTCTTAAAGAGCATCCTGGGAGTCTCTCTGCAGGAGGGTTCACACGCAGACTCCTTCACGGAGCTTCTGGACGTCTGACTGACTGACGGCATCCAGACGATCCCGTGGCGGTAGCAGTTAAACACCAGCGCGTGCGAACGATAAGGGTTTGAAGGTAAAGCCGCTGAGGATCTAAAGAGCGTCTCGCTTCATCATTTTAGGCTACGGGGGGTAAATGTGACGGTTAGGAAGGGACACGTGTGCCGACTGGCACTGTGTCTCGCCGGAGCGGTCGGCGGGGCGTCCACAGCTGTGGTAGCGACACGTGACGCAGCTGCAGACAGCAGCAGACGCCCGAAAAGCTGCAAATGGGTGTAGTGGGAAAAAAAGGCATCAGAAACCTCGCAAACCCTCATCAAGCATTTATTATTAAAATACCGACTCGGTTAACAAAGGAAACGATCTTTTGTCGGTTTTATGCTTCTTATTACCAGCTTCTTATAATATCATTTGCTATCGTGTCGGTTTCTTCTTCTCTGTTGTTCAGCTCTGGGGAGGTTTTGCAGGGATCTCCTGTAGTTCACTCAGCATCACTGGTGTCGTGTCTTATTTTTCTGCCCATTTTAGGCGTGTTACCAGAATTTTCTGGCGTGAACGCGACGGCGAGGTGTTGAGACCCTGAGATACGAGTGAGACGATCGGGGCAGAAGGGGGGAGAGAGCCGACGACACAAGGAGGGCCTGACAGGCGAAACTCGGCACGCAGAGGAGGCGAAAATGGACAGCAACCCCCACAGCTCTACTACTGCTAACAAAATAACATTTTACTGCTTATGGAACTGGATTTATGTGTCTGCAGGCTGTAACCCGACATGCAAAATCGCTGTTACACCTTCTGGACCCGTTTGGTGTCTCTCAAAAGTCGCTCTGGATAAACAGGCAAAGTACCTGGTAAAGGCAGGCGGAGGAGGAGAACGTCCATCCATCCAGATGTGATCCCTACGTTCTCCACACGCTGCTTGCGGAGAAATAGATGCTAAAGATGACGTGGGAAGCGGGAGGGATAAAGGTGGGAGAGGTGAGGAGGTGCGAATCCTGCGGCCAGATCTGGACACGGCGAGTTGGAAAAGAGCCCAGAGAGACGAGATACAGGCAGCGTGGAGAGACAAAGCGAAGGAAAGACGAAGACGTGTGTGAGGACATCGTCTCTGGGCTCCTGCGGGGAAACTGTCTGCAGACGGCAGGCGGGAGGGAAGGCCCCCCCCCGCTGGCGTTTGCTGCTGTCTGGGTCCCTTTTCCTGCTCTCCGTCATTTCAGATGCTCTCCTCTATCCCTCCACTCCCGTCTCCCTCGCTCTCACTGCCCCCCCCCCCCGCTCCTCAGGAAGGTAAAATGGCGGCACCGACGGTCAGCGGTGACGCCCCGAGCGGCTACCGGCGTCAAGTTCATGTCAAACTCCTCTGCAGGCACAGCGGCGACGCCAAACCAGGGCCAGAGCGCCGCATCTGCGAAGTTTCTCCTACCCTCCGTCGCCGAGCGGGACGCGTTCAAACCGAGCTCCTGAACCCGGCGCAGGGGCGTGACACGAACGTGCCGTTTCACGTGTAGCGCCTGCGGTTGTCAGACAGGTGGAGAAGGGAGTGAAACTGTGACCAGAAGCCTGTGGGTTCGAGTCCAGGGAAATGTGCCGTTCAGCAAGGAAACTGAGACCAACGTGGTTTTGGTGAAGCACGAGAGTGTTTTTTACATAACGGTTAGAACATCGCATCTTACCACCTCTCACAGCCTCAGGTCCTTCCTGATTCCCGCTGCAGAGTCTGGCAAGTCTGGCGGTTCTATTTGATGTAAGAACTACATTTCTTCCACTTCACCAGTCTGTTTCCCCAGCATGAATGAGTGAATAGATGAATGAATGAGTGGAACTGTATGAAACTCAGAGGGAAATTCATCAGGTTACAAACAGAAAATCGAAGTCCGCGGGGGGCCGACGTCCTCGTCCGAGCAGAAAAGAAACACAGGGGTCATTTATGCTGGACAAGAACGTACGACACCGCAGTGTTGAAGGGCTCTGCTGTGACATCACTGAGAGGTCATAAGGTCACAGCCATTTGACGGCACCTTCTCTAACTTCTCGTCTCAAGTTGCTCTCATTCATTTTATCTTTCACATTACTGGATTCACCTTAGAAAGCAGGCGCCTGCCGAAGGGGGTTTAGTGCCGGCATCGTGCGTCTCTAAGAGAACTTTCGTACTTCTGAGTCGTGTTTCGCATTCGATATTTCTCGCAAAAAAAAAAGCGGTGCAAATCTAAACACGTCGCAGTCGGCCGCCCTGCGTCCCGGATCCAATAAACGTGTCACAAAGTGTGTAACGTTCTCCTGAACTCATTGACATCCCCCCAAAACCCTCGTTCTCCACTCGCCCCCCACCTTCATTTCTCTCTTTCGCTCTCATTGTCTCACTCTCCCCTGTCTGTATTCCCACAATGCGCCACTTTTGCTGCAGAACGGAGGGATGGAGCTGGAGGGAGGGAGGGAGGGGAGAAGTGGTAGACGCCGGCTGAGGAAGAGATGAAAATGAGACCAGAGGGAGGAGAACAAAGTGCGGGGCTGGAGAAGTGGACTGCGGTGCGGAGACGGGGGGAAAGAAACTTGCAGAGGAGCGAAAAAGGGGGCTTTGAAATGTAAAACGAGACGGAAGTGGGGATGGAAACGATGACGTTCCCGCGATAAAGAAAAAGTGGGCACATACTTGACGAAACTGGAGAGGGCAGTTGTGGAGAAGCAGGTGAAGAAGGGGTGGGGAGCAGGATGGAGGAAGAAAGCGAGGAAAAGGTGAGAGACTGGGGTGTGTGGTGGGTGGGGAGGGGGGGGGGACTACTAATCAAACCCACCGAGTCGACCCGTTCCGCAACCCCTCCCCCGTCGCTGTGTTGCCATGGTAACCAGACAGGGTGCCTAATATGGGGGAGTTAATACATTTTCAGGGGCCGGGTGAGTCCGGGTACTAATGCATTCATCTGTCTCCACGCAGACAGGCCGGTCGATACTGAGCCAGAGTCTGGGCCGGGACCGTCCAACTCATACGGCGAGTCAGCAAGCGCCGCCCAGGCGAGGACAGGTACGGCGACGNGGGGGGGGGGGGGGGGGGGGGGGGGGGGGGGGGGGGGGGGGGGGGGGGGGGGGGGGGGGGGGGGGGGGGGGGGGGGGGGGGGGGGGGGGGGGGGGGGGGGGGGGGGGGGGGGGGGGGGGGGGGGGGGGGGGGGGGGGGGGGGGGGGGGGGGGGGGGGGGGGTTCTATTCAGGTGTTTCCCTTACAAACAATCCGAACCAGACAGGAGGAACAGTTAAAAGCTTTATTTCACTGCCTCTGGAATGGGGTCCAGGGCACAAATAACCAGCAATTTGAGTGCAGTAATACAATAAGAATAAAGCAGGTTGCTGTGCAGTTCAACCCCCCCCCCACCGCCCCCGGGCCCCACATTAACTCATCGCCCGGCGGCAGCAGCCATTGTTTTCTTCATTAGGGCCATAAAAAGAATAACTGAACGGTTTTAACTTCATCTGCACTAAATGTGAAGCTATTATTCACTAGTTTTCATTAGAGACAAGTGGATAAACGTGTGAAAACACGACGAGACATTTGGGCTGTAAGCAGAGACGACGGCGCGTCTGCGTGTGGCGAGGGAGGGAACGCTCGCCCGCGTCTTACGTATTTTTAACCACGCTTTACCGCGCCGGCCGTTGTTCTGGGTTTATCTGCTACTTTATTTAGTGCAGTTTACAGCTCAGTGTTTCACAGCATTATCGGGGCAGATATTCAACAGCGAACAAGTATGACAAGGGCAAAAGTGTCCCCAAAGCCCCCTTCCCCCCAGAAGGAGCCGCACGGTGACGTCCGTAGCGACTCGGCGCCGCATCTTTAACTCCTTCGACGGTCAGAACAGGTTGAGAACAAAAGTCTACAGTCAAATGAGCATAAAGTGGACCAAAGTGCCTAGAAGGGAGTTTTTATTTATTTGTCTAGGTGGCAGAAATCTGTGCTTATGGGACAATGAAGAGCAGTCATACGAGAACATCACGTACATCATTCGCAGGTCTGACACTCCGGCACGGAGACGAGAAAAACGCAGCAGCATCGTCACTTTATTCTGGCGGCGGCGGCGGCGATGCCACCGCGGCGCGGACGTCTTGCCATCCTCGGCGCCGACGGGAGCGGCGTGTCGATCGCAAAAACGCAGGCGGCGCGGCCGTCCGCACCGTCAGATCGCGGAAGAGTCGCCCGCGTGTAAAAAAGCAAGATTTCCCGCAGCGACGACGTCTTTTCCGGCGCGTCCGAAAACAAGGAAGCCGCCGGACGCCGCTCGTCCTCCACCGCCCGCGCGGAGCAAGCGCATGTAGCCCTGTTCCCGAGGACCTCACCTGTGACCTTCAGTGACCTCACAGGTTAAGGGTCTCAGGGACAGATGGGCATGCGGAGAAACGGAGCTCTTTGCCGCCCGCCGTCCTGGTCCAGCTCGGAGATGACGTCGCACCTACTGCATCGAAATACAGTCGTGTTAGTTGTGCTCAGTCCCTCACATGAGCGGTTTGTTAGAGAACAACCTGGCAACCCAACGTGGCAATTACGAAATAAATTCTCTCTTGTTCTTTTTCAACAGTTTGCCTCAATTACGTATTTTCCTCAGGGCAACGTGGCACTTGTCGTGTTGAAAATAACCCAAACGTGTGAATAGGCCCCATTTGCAGCGCAAAGCCGCCTGTGATTTAAAACGAAACGGAAGAAATCGGCGCCGAGGTCGGCAGCACGGCGCAGCTCGAGGGCGTCGTATGTAAATGACGGGAAAACGTCCCGGGATTTTACCGAGCCTCCTGTTCTGGCAAAAGAAGCCGCTCGACAGCAACAAAACTTGCTGGTTTTCTCACAGCGGTTTCCGTATTTCACCCCCCCCATCCCTGTCTTCCTACCGTTAGCGTCCCGCCCTCCCCGTTCCACTCCGGAACTTTACACGACCTGTTATGTTGTTCTAGTCTAGAAGTTTCCAATTCACCAGTCAGCACGACTGTCCACTTACTGCGTAACGTGGGGGGGTCGCGCCTCGACGTTTAAAGATGATCGCGGCCAAGCTGCCCGCCGACCCGCCGCTTTGGAACGCCACCTGGGGAAAGACAGAGGGACGGGGAAAGGTGTCCGAGTTGAACAAAGCGGGTGACGGGGCGGGTTAGCGCCACCTAGCAGCCGCCCGTCTCCCTGTCTGCCCCGCACTGAGGCGACACGCCGTTCTGCCGGCGTTACTCCCCGAGCGCATCGTGCAAAACACACAGATGAAGTCACACACACAGGTGAGCAGACAGACCCCCCGAAGACAAGCGAGTTTGAAGAAAATTACATTTTGCGCATTTTCAAATTCACACACAAGCCAGATGCTTCCAACCTCGTGTGACCAGCATGATGGACAACTGAACACGAACCCCTTTAAACACACAAAAGATCCACGGGGCTGAGCGGGAGAAGGACGAGTGACATGGGAGGCGCGGATGTGCAAAACGCCGCAGACAGACAGCGCCGTGTGAGAGACGGGTCCGTCTGGCCGAAAATCGCTTTAAAAACAACACGTAGTCGGGATCATTTGCGTGGCGCCGTGATAGTATGAAAGGCGACAGTGTTCCCTGCACACTTCGAGTCCGTGCAACACACACACACACACACACACACACACACACACGCGCGTGCTGTGTGCAGAAGCCCGACGCACATGGGAACACAGATGTGTGACGCGGCAACATGCAACTCGGAACAAGAGGTACGTGTGCAAAATTCAATTTACCTCTCATTTGTCTGCCGTGTTACTTTGAAATTCTTCCTTTTCCGAGCCGGGCGGAGAGCACAACCCCCAGCGGGAATCGGGACTGGCGTGAAAAAAGGAGAAAGTCACATGTAAATGGACTGGAAAAACCAGGGGGGGGGGTTGCAGAAATGAAACATAAATTTGTGCCATTAAAGCCGGACGATCAACAGGACCGCGGAGGAGACGCCGGCTGACCGCCGTTCCTTCCTCCGTCCTGTCCGCCGGGGTAAACGGACCCCCTCGCCGGCTGAAACACACTTGCCATTGTTCTTTGAACACAAGCACACACACGCGGACAGAGACACACAAAAAAGAAATTAATCCCCTTTCCTCTGTTCTACCTCTTTCTCCCCGCCGCTGAGGCTGTGGCAACATCGTACATGTTGAAAAACACCCGCATCAAATGACGGTTGCAGTGCAAAAACAAAAACAAAAAGAGAGAGAGAGAGAGAGAGAGAGAGAGAGAGAGAGAGAGAGAGAGAGAGAGAGAGAGAGAGAAGCCTTCTGACCAAGTCTTGCTGCTCTTCAATTTCCAGGGTTGGGGAAGCTGAGAAAAGCTGAGAAAAGCCCCCTGTGCCGCGGCGTCCCTCTCGCTCCCTCTTCTCTGCCCCGTCTGTTTCTGTCTGGGCGACTGGAGGCGATCGGAGTTGAGCCAGACAGGCGGCTGAACGGCAGGTAGAGCACAGACAAAGCTATCGATTCCGTTATTTGGTGCTACACCTTCCTCCCCCTCCAGCGCCGCAGCCACTCGCCTCTGTCCTCTCCCTCCGTCCGCCCGTGTCGCCGGTCAACACAAATAACACACAAATAACACACAGAAACATAAACACACAACCGCACACACCCTCCCTGTCCGCCTCCCCCCCGCGTCCACAACCCTCCTCCCTTCCTCCTCCTGTCATTTTCTCCTCTCCTCTCCTCACTCAGACTCTCCATCTTTCTCTCCGGGTCCCCAGTCTCCATTTATTCCTCTCCGTCTCCCTCCCATTCGCTCGCTCTCGCTCTCTCACGTTTTTCAGGCATTACATCTCCAGCCTCCCCCTCTCTCTGCGCGTGTGCGTGCGTGTGTGTGTGTGTGTGTGTGTGTGTGTGTGAGAGAGAGAGAGAGAGACAGAAAACACTGTACAGCAAACAGAGAGGATGGAGGAGGAACGGAAAGGTAAGGAGAGGGTAAGAATCGGGCACTTGGTGAGAATCAAAGGCACATCAGGGCCAAAAGAGATAAAGTGTAGAAGATGCCGCTTCCGACCCACTTAACCAGCCAGGTCAGCAGCGCCGACCCCCTCATTTAAATAAACACTGAGCAAAACTACTGACAATATCCCCTGAATCATGAGCAGCATGTGTAGAAGACCTCCGTCCACAGGAACACAAAGGCTCAAAATGTTTCATTCTGGCTCAAACCACACACACACACACACACGATATACACACTTCCTAGCTGATAGAATCACAACTGGCTGAAATACACAGAGTGCTTTTAATACAACAGTCCCACTACTTAGGAGCGTAAAATAAGGTGAAATCCATCGATTTCCATTAAACTTTGAAAATCTCCTCACCTTCCGCTCCGGAGACTCGCAAACGCCAAAAAAAACCCTCGTATTCGGCCGGGACTCGGGTAAAAGGTATTAAATCGCATCACCTGTGTACGTGAAATGGTGTAAATCAAAGGTCTGTGTCTGCAGCGATGTCTGTACTCAGCAACCCAGAACTTCACCACAGCATCACTCTAACTTACAGTGTGTATCATTTAACACGTTTAAAAAGGAATAAGTGGTCTTTCCAGGGGGAATCGCAAACTCCACGGAAACGCTTCTCTTCCAGCTCTTAGCTGTTAGAGATTTTGGTAAGTTTTCCGCTAACGTCCGACAGACGAAGATGCTTCCGGCGTTTCCAAGGACGTCAACTTCGTCGAGCTTCCGCCCTCGCAGGGGGTCTTTGCCTCGACGCCCTCGTGTTCCGGCAGCGAACGCACCACGCGTCTCCTTTCCTCGCGCAGACGTCTAACTCCTGTTGCCGGCGTCTGTCGTAGAACAGGACGGCGCGGCGGGTCACGAGTCGGTAACCCACCCGAAAGCCCCGTCATCAAAAACGTTTATGAGGGAACTGGAGGTGATGGTGGTTGAACTGATCCTCGGACGTTTATCGGGGATCTAAAGACCTCGGTGATGGTTCATTTCGATCATCTGTTACTCGCTTACGCACGTGGCGCGGCGAGGAGACTCGGTAGTGCGCTTTTTATTTCGAGCTGTTACCCGGTAACAGGGATAAACGGCCCGAAAGCCAACAGCCGATGAAAAACAGTTGCATCCCCCTTGTTTCGCCGCAGCTTAAAGCGGCCGCGTTGCTGCTCCGACGGGGCAAAATGGCGGTAGCCGTCGCCCCCCTGCCGTGTGACCTTTTGGAGAAAACTCCGGAAGGCCTGCGCTGGAACTTTGCCCACCTTTAGCATCCAGCCTCCGCTTCCCAGGAGCACCGTCCTGCGCCGGCGCTTGCAGGCGGACGCAGCCGAGCATTTCGGAATGACATCATTTCCCCGGTTCCCCGTCCGCCTGCAGGCGAAGGCTTCGGCGGGCAGCGGAGCTGCGCGTTTGTTCTGTGTATGGATCACGCAGACTGGCGCCGCGTCTCCTCAGCTCCGCGCGCGTGTGTGATGCACGCGGTGGTGCGTAAAGGTGTCTGGTGGACACGACCCGTGCGGCACAGGGAACCGGGTGGGCCGGTGTCAGCCGCGCCGGGCGACTGCGTGCGGTTACTGCGGACGGAGTCTTCCGAAAGCAAAGGGGGTGAAGTTAAAAAGGGAAAAGTGCAGGAGGGGAGAGGAGGGAGAATCACACGACCCGGTTTGAAGTTTGTCTCACAATTGGCGGCGGAGGCGGTTCGGGCCGGGGAGCGGGCGGCGCGGAGCGCCGAATGCTGATAAATGCCCTTTTCCTTACGGGGAGCAACAACGCAATGCGGATACTGGCTGTCTGAGCCACTAGCCAGACACAGTGGGGGACCGACGGGAGGGGGGTGGGGGAGGGGTAAATGCACACGACCACCACAGACACTTTAATACAAAGAACGCGTGGAGCGCTGCAGCCGCACGACCGCCGAACTTCGCCCGGGGGCCGCCACGGATCGACCGGCAACAGCAAACCCCCCCCCCCCTTCCCGAGTTTCTGCCGCAGGTCGAGGCAGACGGACGTTTGTTTAGAGGTGGCAGGTAAGCGGTCACGTTCTGCGTGGCGGGGGGGGCTCATCGTCATCGATCAGCGCCGTCCAGAGCCAGACGCACACGCGTGGACCGCGGCACAGCGGCAGGCGACCAGGGGAATGGCCAAAACAAAACAAAAAAAAACCCAGCCCCCGTTTATCGCACACACACCTATTGCGCTTCCTTGTGGAAATATTTTGGCCTCAAACCGCGGTCCGAACAGTGACAGTGACAGCATGAAGGAATAATATTTGAGCGCAGTGCGCGGTAGGGGGTGAAGCTCAATTTAAGAAGAAACTTTATGCGCAAAACGTAGACAGTGGTCGTGCAAACAAAAATAAATCAAGTCGGCTGCGGCAGCACAGGAGTCGAGGGGAAAAGCCGCTGTGGCGAAGGAGAAGGAGCCGACGGATATGAGGCGCAAAAGCCCAGGGTGGGTCACTGTCCCGAGTGTGACGTTGCAGCTCCTGCCCTGCTCTGCGAGGCACGGCCGGAAGCCATGGCAACGAGACAAAAATCACCCCCTGGGTCACTCGGAGCGAACGTTGCTGGTCCCGTCCTCGCCGTCCTGTGGCTTGGGGAGCCTGGGTGGTCTCTGTTGGCTTTGTTGCTTTTGGTGGCACCGCGAGGAAAGCTAGAAGGTTGTACAGTTATCTCCGGGCTGTTTATTATGCGAAACCATACAACCAACTACCTCACGCCGCAGCACACCGCCGTTCCACCCCCCCCCCCCCCCCCCCCCCCCCCCCCCCCCCCCCCCCCAGGACCAGGTCTGTCGCTTTGCTGCTGTCCGTCCACCCGCCTGCCTTTCCCTTCATTCCCGCGATGATCCCACCGTCCTGCCGCCACGTCGTCCTCCGTCGGATCACAACAAACCCGTCCCGCTCTGGATTCTGCCGCGTCGAACTTTTATCGCACCTCTCGCTGCACCAAGACGCAGCAGTCGGCGGTTCACCTGGACGTGGAACAGTCAGCTGTTTACTACGCCGGCCGGCCCAGTAACGCAGTAAAGTCGCTTTACTGTTATTTCTGATCGCTACCAATGTGGACTATATTTGTAGGCCGTTGTCTCCCTCTGTTGGTTATTGGGCAAATAGCACACCCCCCCACCCCCACTTCACCCTGACTTTGCCCACCCTGCCCCCCCCCACAACTGCCGCTTCCTGACCCATTTCGTCCGGTAGAAGAATCTCCGCAGCCGGACGGACGCTGGTGTTTAAGGTCGCGACCTGTCAGCCGGGACGATTGTTGCAAACGCGGCGGTTGTGTGCCCCCCCCCGGTTGTCCACACGTGCTGGATGCGTCGCTCCGGTTCACTACGAATGAGGGAGTAGGGCTGCTGGAAAAGCCTTGAGCTGCGTGTCTTTCCATAGGAGGGGGCTGTAGTGCCTGACTGTGATCTGGAACGTCAAGCCACACATGTTCATGCAAATGCGCGCGCGCACACACACACACACACACGCAAACACACACACACAAGTGAGAATCAATAGTGCTTTACTGCAGCCCCTCCCCCTCGAAGCACAGGGCTAATGTGGTGACCCTTTACTGCACCAAGTTCAATAGCACACTGGGCTGTATGGGTCCGTCTGCCGACCGCGGCTTTGATCCGAACACACGTTTGATGACTCGAGCGGCTGTCAATAGGCAGAGGTCCACTTCTTGCGGCAGTCGGCTGAGACGCCACGCTATGACACTGTGTTGTGGGGCGAAAGGAGAGGCTGTGCAGCCACGCAGCGAGAGCCTGTCTGGATGCGGCCGTTGCTGCGGGACTGAGCTACGGATCCCCGTACGGAGTGTGAGATTCTCCGGGAGACGCGACGCGCCGGCAACCCGGGCGGCAGACACACCGAGACCATCTTGGGAGTTCTACCTCACATCCAAACGGCTGGTTACCATGGCGATGCCGACAGCATCATTACTGCGATGCCAAGCCCGAGTTTTCCTGCTTTTCCCTCCTTTTTTTTTCTGGGTTAGGCCCTCGTCCGTCTGCTAACTCCCCCCTTGTTCTTTCCCGGTTGTTTTTCTCCACTTACTTCCCATCCCCTCCTGTCCTAGTTTCCCTTTTCTCTTTGTCATCATTTTCCTGCAGACTCCATCCAACTGGACACCCCTCCAGGGCCCTGTTGCCCCCTCACTGCAGTCTCAGCACACAGAAATACAGCAGAGCTGTGCCAGTGCCAGACCCCCCGCCTGCCCCCCTCTCTGCCCGCCAAGGCCTGAGAAAACCATCCCAGCAGGAACGTCCTTCCAGAAGGACCCGTTTGGGCTGAAGGGTGGAGCTCGACCATCAGGCAGCCTAGCAAACGCTGAGCCGAGCCGCTGCGGGGGGGAAAAGCCCATAAAGATTCTCCTCAGCAACACGCAGCCAGCATTTTTTTTTTTGTTCTGTGCAAAAGGTGCATGCAGTTGCCGTGCCGGTGGGAGGGCGAGTCGTGTTGGTGCCGCTCAGGGGCAGAGAAGAGGTGCAGCTCAAACCGAACAGAAAACACATTTGTACTGAGCGCTGACTTATGTCTGCAGCATATTTCAAGCGTCTGACTGACAGCCGTCTTTAAAACTCATCTTGGCAGCTTTCCGGTCCCACGAACCATCTGACACTGAGTCACAAACCACCCCTCGCGCCGCCATTTTCCCAACGCGAAACGCGCCTTGACTGACACCTCCGGCGAATCCGCTCCACCGCACCCTCAGACAGCAGCGTCTCGGCCCCCAGACTGGAGCGTCGGTCAAAGTTTCCTCTGTGTTTTTAAAGGCAAATAAAAAAAACACAAAAAACTGCCTACAAAACAAGAAAACTATTTCTGTGTTTCATCCGCTAAACGAGTCGGATTGTTGTCTTACATTCAGAACGGACTTATTCACAAAACATCTTCAGGTGTTCACTTCCACTTCCGCCTTCGGATGGTTTAGCCGTTCACACCTGGCCTTCCGTAACCCAGGTGAGGGGCTGCGCTCCTCGCAACCGGTGCCGCGTTAAAAGAGACTCCGGAGCTGAAAAACCGACTTGCTGAGTCATTCTGGGCTCACAGGGAACCGAGGACCACTTATAATATATATATATAAAACAAGTTCCAGCGGATCCACCAAGTGCAGAAACCTGCCTCCATCCGTCCACCTGGCCTGACACCCTGGACACCAGGACGCCGCACACAGACCGCGGACTGGGGTTAACCTGAACCGGGGAAACCTAACTCGAACCCTCACCTGCCGCGCTCGCTTTTCCTCGCGAGAAACCTGCAAAAGTCTCGGCACGACGTCTTTCGCCCGTATTCGGCGTCCCCTCCCGTCCCCGTCCGACCTCTCGCGCTCCACAAGCAAAAACGTTACTATGGGAACGAGTTTCCTCAGCAACCCCCTGACTTGACAAAATGCCAAGCGGTTGCTAGGACACCGCTGTCAATCACTGCCAGGTGCTGCGCCAACCATACGGATGCAGCCAGGGCCCAACGTGAGGATGCGGGACAGAATTGAACTGCTCACTCAGGTGCGGACGCTCAGGTGAGGACGACGTGAGGAGCGCAGGCTGGAGCGTAAAAGTCCGCCCTCAACGTGTGAATAAATCCTGGAAGCTCTTCTCCTCCAGCGACAGCACTCACTTCCTCTGACCGGCTTGTATTTAAAAGGGGACGGTGGTCTAACGTTGGCACCGGGGTCTTGTTTTCGCTGCTGCTGCTGCTACACGGACTCTTGGCACAGAAGAATTCAAAATGAGCCCCATGTTGTGCAGAATCCTGCAGGCTTTTAGAGCAGGTGCCACCTGAGGCCCTTGAAAGTGTAAACTCACAGCGACTGGCAGCAGAAATACGGCGGTAAAGCAGCGAACGTTTACGAAGTTGCTCGACAGCTGTGGAGAAGTCGCCCAGACGGAAGGAGCTTAATGGCGTTCGACCGACGTGAGGCCCACGGATGACGGTGCGTATGGCCGACGTGTCTCCACCATCTGCCCCGTCGTTCTGCCGTGGGGGCCGAGACGTTTCGCTGACCAGAGAACAGGAGTGCGGAGCGATAAGGGCTCGGCGTGTGTTCGGGCTGCGGAGGGGCGTCAACAGAGGAGGACGGGGAGCGGTTGGGGGTAAGGGGTGTGTGAGGAGATCCCGCACGCGCCCCACACACGCTGCGCTTCAGTCAAACACCCTCCTCATTTATCTGTGTGTTCAAGATGGCCGCCACAGCTGACCTACTGTCTCACAACTTTTGGGCCTGTTTTCCCGTCGCTGCTTATTTGTTCATTCAGTAACTTCTACTCGGAAACATCTAGTCTGTTGGGGTTCGCCTGCCTGCACCTCGCTGTCGCGTGAACTGTGTACAGGAGTTTCTTTGTGTCCTTGAAAGAAGGGAGAGTCCCCCCCACCTTTATTAGACCCCCACTTTTAATGCCTGACTGACCACAGAACCCCTCAAAGGGGTCAAAGGGCAGACTAAACAGTCTGGTGTCATGGCAACGCAACCATCACCAAACAGAATGGGACGGTGGTGGTGGGGGGGGGGGGGAACTCACTAGCTGTCAGTCAAANGGGGGGGGGGGGGGGGGGGGGGGGGGGACTCACTAGCTGTCAGTCAAATCCTTTCAGCGCCACTTCAGGCTGACAAAAAAGAAGGAGCAGAGAAGGTTGATCTGCACCTGGATTCCGGCCTCCTGTGCAGACCAGCAGAACCGGCCTCAAGTGACCCTGCGCTGTGTGGCCTCGCGGCGCCCACGCCGGGCCGGGGTGCAACAAGCAACACGTAGCGAGAGAGAACTTTATACTCCATCTTCAGTTTATCTTCACAGTGTGATGAAACCGAGCCCTCGTGGCGAAAAGGGCGGCTCGTTTTGGAGAAGATCACGCCGATCGATTCTGCTTCTCTGAGACGCGAGTCTTTTATTTTCCACAACAGAATTATTCCAACCTGTTTGCAGAGACCCGGGATCCCGCTGCCAGACACTGCAGAATCAGCCCGACGGCGACACAAAGGCATCCTCTGTCTGCACCGACTGCACTGTCTGCACTGTCTGCACCGACTGCACTGTCTGCACTGTCTGCACTGACTGCACTGTGTGCACCAACTGCAGCGTCTGCACCGACTGCACCGACTGCACCGTCTGCACCGACTGCACCGACTGCACCGTCTGCACCGACTGCACCATCTGCACTGACTGCACTGTTTGCATTGACTGCACCGTCTGCACCGACTGCACCGTCTGCACTGACTGCACCGACTGCACCGTCTGCACCGACTGCACCGTCTGCACTGACTGCACCGTCTGCACCGACTGCACCGACTGCACCGTCTGCACCGACTGCACCGACTGCACCGACTGCACCGTCTGCACCGACTGCACCGTCTGCACCGACTGCACCGTCTGCACCGACTGCACCGTCTGCACCGTTTGCACTGACTGCACCGTCTGCACTGACTGCACCGACTGCACCGTCTGCACTGACTGCACTGTTTGCATTGACTGCACCGTCTGCACTGACTGCACCGACTGCACTGTCTGCACCGTCTGCACCGACTGCACCGACTGCACCGTCTGCACCGACTGCACCGTTTGCATTGACTGCACCGTCTGCACCGACTGCACCGTCTGCACCGACTGCACCGACTGCACCGTCTGCACCGTTTGCACTGACTGCACCGTCTGCACTGACTGCACCGACTGCACCGTCTGCACTGACTGCACTGTTTGCATTGACTGCACCGTCTGCACCGACTGCACTGTCTGCACCGTTTGCACTGACTGCACCGACTGCACTGTCTGCACCGACTGCACCGTTTGCATTGACTGCACTGTCTGCACCAACTGCATCAACTGCACCGACTGCACCGTCTGCACTGTTTGCATTGACTGCACTGTCTGCACCAACTGCACCAACTGCACCGTCTGCAATGACTGCACTGTGTGCACGGTCACCGTCTGCAGAGACACTGCACTGCTGACTAACAGCAGTGGGAAACAGCGGCAGGTGGAAGTGACACAGGACAAGAGAGCTGCAGTCCTACAGACACTGTGATCCTGCACCCACCTGTAGGGAGGTTCTCACCTGCCATCGTCCAGAGAGGCACAGACAAACACCGCATGAGGACTGAATATGTAGAAGCGGTTTGGTACGACGAGGTTTTCTTCTACAGCAAATCTTCTACCCAGGTCCTTATTTCAGCAATACTGCCGTTTGCCAGACAAAATACAATTCAGAGTGTGTGTTTGCAGTGTTCAGAGTGTGTGTGTGTGTGTGTCTGCAGTGTTTGGGGTTCCGGGGGGAACAGTGGAGATAAACTGACACGAGACGGTCTGTATGTGATTTAAAGTGCCCCTGTAGTGTCTGTGGGGCTGAGTGTGTCCGCTGCTCTAATGCGGGTCGTTGTGCTCACACTGTCATTTTGCCCCCCCGTGTCCCTCACTGCGGCACAGGGGCTGGGGGAGAGTTTAGTGGATCAATGGAAAGCAAATGTATTCAGATCAATACTGAGCCGAGAGGGACTGAGAACTGGAGGAGCGACGGGGGAGTGGTGTGTGTGTGTGTGTGTGTGTGTGTGTGTGTGTGTGTGTGTGTGTGTGTAGGGGGGCTGTATAAATACTCATGACTGACAGGACCCTACAGTGCAGTACGACTGTAGTGACGCTGAAAGCCTCCTGGAGAAGGAGACAGGGGGTCAGAAGGGGGTTGTGCAGACTGGGCTAAAAAGACAAACAGTCCTGAACTACTATTGACTATGTGTTAAAAAAGTGTCCCAGACCCACAGCTCAGCGTCTGGCTGTGTTGTGCGCTGGTGTGTATTTGGTGTCTGTGGGAACATCAATACTGACCCTGCAGGACCAGCACCGCACTCCACCACTAACTTCTCTTCTGCTTCTTACCATCTTATCTCGCAAAGCTAACCTACTGTCTCCCACAGTCCTGCACCCTGCCGCTTTTTCACACCTCCGTCGTAACGGCTCCTTTTCGGCTCCAACCGCGACGGCCGCGTCCGTTTCCACAGACAGAAGGCAAACGCAAAGCCAACAACACAATACACCATTTTCCAGCTTTGGAGCAGCCATTCGGGCAGCGGGAGACGGGCCTGTGGAGGAGGAGAAGAGGGCGAAGGAGCCGAAGGGAAGGGAGGTGTCGTGTTACCCTGCCCTTGACATCTGACCTTCCAGCAGCAACCGACGGCACCGTCTGCAGCGGCCGGCCGCGTCGCCGCGGACTCAAAGCACGAGGCAGGGACCCGCTGAGAAGTTCCTGCCCGCACCAAATGCCCAGGTTTACTTTACTTTACCTCCTCCATTAAACCCCGAGGCCTCCGTTCTCCTGCAGCTCTCAGCCGCCGCGTTCGCGCTTTCCTGCGACAGACCCTCACACACCTTGTCTGAGCTCGACCGTCGGACCTGCACTTTTACTCAGCCGTCGGTACGGATCTGCTAACTGTCGCCTTTTTTTGCTGCCGGGTCTTCGAATCCCCACGTCACAAGAGGCACGAGAAGCCAAGGCCTTCGCACCGCTTTCCACTACAACCCTTTCGGCGAAGACGCCTCTTCTACACGCGTCTCTCGCCGGCGACGCCGAGCTCCGGGGTCTATCCCCCAACCGGACCGTTTTAGACTCAACGCCCAGACTGTAGTTGAAATACATTCCTTTGTTCTCTCTGCGAAGATCAAAGCGAAAGGAAACCCGCGGTGTGACGGCGTAACCTGGAAGGTCATCATTCCCTTCAGTATAATCGGCCTATTAGTGTCCAATTATTTTGTCATATTTAAATGGCACAATTTGCGGAAGACAAAACCTGTCCCCTCGAAGGACGGAGTTGCTTCACGGCGCCGAGCTTTACTCATGCCCACCGCGTGAACCTCGTGACCTCGGAGA
This sequence comes from Arapaima gigas, assembly GCA_900497675.1. Classification (NCBI taxonomy): domain Eukaryota; kingdom Metazoa; phylum Chordata; class Actinopteri; order Osteoglossiformes; family Osteoglossidae; genus Arapaima; species Arapaima gigas. The sequence continues at coordinate 49,501 of UFQX01001178.1, read as the reverse complement.
TTAAGTGAAAAGTGGAGTGGAGAACAAAGCCCCCCCCACCCGGCATTGTGAAGGTTCTCTCGTCTCGCAAATGTATGTTGATCCGAAGCTTTATGTGTTTCCCAAAATGAACCAGCCCAAAACTAAGTTGTCCATTGTTGTTCTCCGCATGCCGTCTCAAGGTGACGCCTGCAGCGGTTCGCGGGAAACTCCATTATTGTACAAGTTCAAGGCTCCCCTCACGCTAATCTGGCCTTTCTGCACCCTTTGTGCCGCAGCTCACACACGGGGGACTTTTCGGGGGGACAAAGCTGCGGGGTTCGCATCCGCCTCGCGCTTCTCCTCCCTCCAAATTCACTCACGTTTGTGCATTTCGACGCTTTTCTCCACAGCACCCTGCGGGCTGAGATTTACGCCTCGGTCCTCCAGAGGCGGCGTGTCGGGCCGCCGCGTTAAATTCTCGCCGGCGGGATCCCGGGGGAGACGCGCTTCGCCTCAGACGATGATGGACGACAGACGAAGCGTCTCCTGTCGGTCGTCGCGCGCAAACTTCATGCCGGTGCCGTCAAGACTTGTCGTCGTCTTACCGCTGCGTGCGGCAGCTGTGTGCTTCTGTCACACGGGACAGACAGGGGTTCCGTAAGCAGGGACTCTCTCGTCTTCAGGGATCCGCGAAGCGAAGGCCGGGACGACGGCGGGAAAACCGCCGGTTCGCGCGACGCTGCTTTCTGTGGTTTTTTCCACGTGTCTGTCGGAGCGTCAGTCCCTCCGCTGCTCAACGCAGCTCACACGTCACCCACCCTCAGCCGGCCTCGAATCTCCATCCGCCCAACCCCCAGCAGCCCTGTTTTAAGGGAGTCTGGGGGGGCGGGCTGTTGGGGGGATTAGCGACAGAAGTGGGGAAAAAAGCAAAAACGAAGCACAGCGGGGGGCACAATAAAAGGCGAGATCCGGACCCGCTAAAGCGGGACTGAGGAACGGTCACCTCCGCCTGGACGCGGTCTGACCGCCTGCGGACCGGAACTCGCGCGCCGCCGAGGGGCCGGGTCCCCGGTAAAAATCCTCTTGACGTGAGGCTGAGGTGCCACGAAAACGCGGCGGAGCTCCGCTCAGCCGCCGGGCTGCAGGAGGCGGCCGGTTAAAACGCACCAGGCTTTTGTAAGAAAAGTCAAAATCCGCAGGTGAAAGCAGAGCGCCGGCTTCAACCGGCGCCACGAATCTCACCGACCGACAGGCCCCACTGGAGCGAAACGCTCAGACGCCGCTGGGAACAACTGTAAACAACATCACAGTGGCATTTACTTCTTCACCTGGTTCTTCTCTCCAAGCTTATACTTACTGACCTGTTTAAACAGCCGGCTGAATTTCGCAGAAACGGAAGGAGGTGGGATCGAAACGTCCGTCGTTGTGGCGGAAGGCGGCAGATTGGAAAACACGGGACTCGACTCGAGACGGATTCCCGCCGGCGACCCGATTTAAAGGGCGTTTGAGACAAAAAGCACAGGGAGCGACTCCTGCTGTGTATATAATCCCATCAGTCGGCAACCTATTAATCCACCGATCGCCACGTATTCCAGTTCGGCCAAAGCAGGTAGACACACGAGCGGAGCCGGGGTTCCGGGACCACGGCGAGACGGTAACGGTGCCCCGGCGTCAGAATCCGAACGTGTCAGAGAGGGGGGAGCGGCGGCGAGAGGTCCGCGTCTGTCCGTCTGCTGGCTGTTTGGTTTCACGCATTACGAGCGTAACAAATCACAAAAAAGAGGCCTGCCGATTTCGGACCCCCGATACGCCCTCGCCGCCCGCCTCCGTTCCGCATCCACAGCACGTCAGATACACAGGGCATCGCGGCTGCACGCCAGCCTTCGCCAGACGTCCCTCCCTGGTACCCGGGCTACTGCACGGAAGGGTTGGAGGGACAGGGCAGAAGGAGAGGCGACTCTCCCTGCTTGAGGAAACGTCTGAGGACAAGACAGGCGAGGAGACGGCGGCGCGGTCCGGACGGAGGCGGCGATTCCCCGAGAGCTGGAGAAGGTGGCCGACGATCGCCGGGCCCTGTACGCTGCGGCTCAGCAGAACCTGCTGAGCTCCGCATGATTCCGAGAGCTGCTGAGTAATGTTTCATAAAGCGAGACGCATTAGCAGCATCGACTGTCCGCTGATCGGAACCGCTGGGCACCTTGTTTTACTGTGTCCTGCAGGACCGGGGTCACGGCGCCGGCCCACAGCTCGACGACGCCGCGGAGGAGCCGCTCGATTTTCCTCCAGACGTCTCGCCGTCTCTTCGGGGCTGAAAGATGCTTTCGATTCGACGCGATGGCGAAAGGGTGGGATTCGAGCGGAAGGCCCGGGTAATAATCCCGTCTCTATCGTTTCTCGCCGTCGGCCGCAGCAGCTCGCCGCTCACGCCACGCGGTCGCTGGAGAGGAGCGCCGTCACGGACGACAGCGAAGCACAGAGATGAAACGCCTGCGTTGCGCCGTGTGTCAGCGAAACAGTAGAGCAGCGGTGCGGGACGCGGGAACTAAGCGAGGAAGACGGCGTCAGTCAAGCGGGGCGTCAGTCTGGGGCCCTGCAGACACGCCGACATCTTGGCCATAGACGCCGTTACGCCTTGAGCTGCTCGATCCCGGAGCTTAAATCGCCGCACCGACTAAACAGCGGAGAGATCCAGTCCTGAGCCAGAGAGACGACTGGCACGCAGATACGACAGCTGACCGCTCGGCGTTTCGGCACAGCTCCCGAGCAGTCGGCGCGTTAAAGAGCTGCCGGAACGGCGCGGCGACAGCGACACGGCTGTTTGCGTGAATTCCGAGTGGCTCCGCCAGGGCAATTTGGAAACGGGGGCGAAGATCGCCGGTGAACTTTGCACCGATTCGTCACCCCGGACCACCGAGCCTCTCCGCGGACACGTGCCCTCCAGGGCGCGAGGATTGTCCGGCAGACGCGGGCAAACACGACCGGAACAACGGAAGGCAGACAGACCGAAGGACGGGGAGCGAGCGCAGGGAGAGCGAGGGACGGTCTGTTTTCCTCCGCTTCAAATGGCAGAGCGAAGCACGGGCGGATCGACGGGGGCCGCGGGTCGGCAAATGGCGGGGAGAGGAGCGAAAGAAATGTGGGAGGAGCGCGACACGGAAAGGGGGGGACCCCCTTAGGAACGGGACTCCGTTTTGTTTGCCGTGTGTCCTTTTCCCGGCGAACGTCTCCTTCGACAGCAGCCGCCCGGCGTTTCTGCGCGATGCCCGAATTAAGGCGGACGCGCGTCGAGCGTCCGGGACGGGGCAGAGCGGCAAAACCGCCAAGCGAGCGACAGAAAAGGAGAAAGAGAGATCGACCCCCACCCTGGTTCTCGCCCTCGCCAGGCCCCGGCGCCGCAGCTCCTGTTCGCAACGCGGACAGAATGTAAATAGAATGTAAATGTGGGCCAAGAGCAGAGCTGCAGCGCGAGGCGTTTGGGTCGGCGGCCGAAAGCGCGACTGCGGCCAGATAACCGACACGAACGTAAATGGAACCAGGCAGTTCGGAAATCTAATTTCCCGTCGTCCCTCAACCCCACCCCCCGTTTTTCAGTCCGTCCAAATATGCAGAATCACAGAGCAAATGGGAGCGCAGAAGGGAAGTGCGGCGCAGGGGGTGAGCAAGTGGGTGGAAAATATGTTAAGAGCAAACATACAGGCTGACAGGGCAGAGGAGAAGCGGAATAGGTGGGATGACGGGAAAACAAAGGGAAAAGGAGGCGAAAGAGGAGGAATACCAGCACAGGTCGGACGACTCTAAACACGCTTCTGCGCTTCTTCTCCCACGGTTTCGCTCGATTCCCGTCCGGCCGTCTCTCTCTCCCGCTGCCTCGCTCGCCCCCCTAGTCCTGCAGCGCGGTGCCAGTCCTCACTCAGGTCCTCTTCGCGTTTCCTCCCCACATCTCTCCCCTTCTCTCCAGGAGCCGGGGGCCGGCCGGGGAGAAGACGAAAAAAAATGAAAGGAGGACAAAAAAAAAATCTAGGGAAACAAACAAACCAAAAAGAAAAAAAACGGGCCGGGCAGCGAGGCCGTGAGGCGGCGCCTGGAAGCGGACGGGCAGCGCCGGGCCTCTTCTGGAGGCCGGACACAAGCGAGCGCGGAGCAGCCGGGAGCCAGTGTGTCCGCCTCGGTCCGCCCGCAGAAACACCGACGCGGGAGGGAAAAGAAAAGTCAGTGTGCTGTGGTATCTGCGAGAGCAGCGCGAGGTGAAGAGGGAGGGAGTCGGCGTGCGTGTGTGTGTGTGTGTGTGTGAGTGTGAGTGTGCGCGTGTGCGAGAGAGTGTGTCAATGTGCGCACGGGGGAGGACGGGAGGAGAAAGGGGGGAGGGGGTGGCTTGTGAAGAAATATCTTGGAGGGAGTGAAAGAGGAGGAGTGTATATATATGGAGAGAGGGAAGGGGAGGGGGAGCAGAAGACTCCCCCCCTCCTTCCGGTTGTCTTATTTCCCTCCTTTCATATGCATTTCGGGGTTTTCGCTCTGGTTTTGTTACTTTGTGAGCTGAACACCTCCCCTTTCTCTCACTCTCTCCCCGTTCTCATTACTCTTCAGCCCGTTTCCTACACATGCACTTGAACTCGAAATGCTCTCTGCTGGCACTTCCTTCCCATCCCTCCCCCCCACCGCCCTCCAACACGAAACAGCCAGCAGGCTAATGGGGGGGGGGGGCAGAGCGGGGAAAAATACAGCAGAGGGGGGAAGGGGAACAAGTTTGGTCTGGAAAGTTTGGTTCAAGGTTAAGGTGGAGTTCACATTTTTGTCACCAGGTCTTTGAATCAATTAAAATTCCTTCCCTTGTTTGTATCCCGAAACACAAAGCGTTTTCCTCACTTTTCTAATCCGCGTTTTCCGCGCTCAGTTCCTGGTTTAAACGTGTTAAGCACATCGGCTGTTGTCTTCCACTCGCTTGCAGGCTCCAAAATTCCTTTTATTGCTCTTAATCGTATTTCCCGAGGGGTAAAAGAAGCAAACGGTGGTAAATATTTATTGCAGGGTATCGAAAGACGTTCGTTTTTCGGCGAATTCCGCTCAGCTTCTTTTTATGCAGCTGTTACACAATCCAGAGCACATTTCACCCAAGAGGAACATCCACGGCCTCTAAATAAATCTAACAGCATCTGTGCTCCTCGGTGTTACGTTATTTGCACGTGGGCTGCGACTTCACGCCTGCCACGGTTTCAGGGATTCACTGAGCCGGTGACGCAGGGACTTTTCTCATTCATTCACTCTCCGGTTCAGCCATTCATTCGTCCGCAGCGACAGTCCGGCCAGCAGCTCAGGGTTCAGAACCCGTCGCCGCGTCAGCAGGCCGTGCAACTCGGGGTAGGCAGCACGCGCTGTGCAACCCGTGTGACCGGTGGCTGAACGAGAAGGAGAGAAACTGAGCTTTACTGGCGACACCGAGGCTGAACGTTTCCCTCTGACTGGTGCAAATGGTCTGTAGAAGCTGCTGTGTGTTACAGGTCACGCAGCATCAGCAACGTCTTCCCGTCGCCGGGAGGACTGGGGTCGTATCAGGTCAGACAGGACAGTGACTCGGTGCTGGAGAGGTGGTTGCGACGGACCGGATTTTTGGCTTCGGCACATCAACATACAATTGCGCTTTGATTTAATATCTACGTGGCACGAGAGCGAAGATTCAGTACATTCCCTTGTCTGTCTAACTACCCCCCCCCCCCCCGAATTGCGGCAAAGTTTTCCGGAATACGGCAGCGAGCGAAAGTTTTCACATCCGAACCCAAACAGACACGCGAGCTGCCCGTGCTAAACCCGCGTAAAGCGACGGCAACCGTCAGTCGCCATGGCAACCGTCGCCCTCACACAGGAGCTTATCCGACGCTATCCCGACAAACTTAATGCTGCACAGACAGCGCATTAAAATTCAGTGTTTAACACTGAATCATTCAAAAACGCTGCATGCGAACGGCAGACACACACACACACACACACACACACACACACACACACACACAGCTGAAAGCATCGCTCATCATATGGCAATGTTTGAAAATAGGATCATCGGAATATGGGCATCCGATGCAAAATGAGCAAAATGAAAGGTCGAGGGAAGGGAGGCAGAAAATTCTTCGCCACCTTTGTCAAGCAGCCGATCCGCACGACACACATAACCAAATTACCGCCGGGCTGAACAATTCCATTAAAAACGCTTCGCTCCTAATGCAGATAAACTATTATCCTGGTCAAGGACAATCGCTGCAGGAGCGGAGAGGGGAGACGCGCGTGAGGGGAAGGGATGCTCAGCGGCTACCGATCTCGAGAAGCCGGGGTATTGATCGCATTAGGCCCGCTGTGAAACAGAGAAATCGATACGATTTAAAGGCAAAGAAGACACACACTTTGTGTATGTGGGCTTCTCCGGTATGAAACCGGCCGGAAACGGCAGTTTGGGGAGGGGGGGCTGAAAAATGACTGAAACGTGAGGAAAAGGTCACATTAAAGACGGGCGAACCGGCAGGGAGACGTTCCACGGTATTGCGGCTCCAAGCCAAGACGTTCTTGCAAGACCAACAGAAGCTACAAGAGATGTATTTTTTTGACTCCTCGGTGCAGGAGGTCCATCCCGCAGACGGGGGACGCGAGGTAATAAGAAAGTTTAAGAAATTTCAACTGAAGCATTTTCATGTCTCTGCATGTGCGATTAGGACAGGAATAAAGTGGGAGAAAAACAAGGGCGGCGACCCGAGCCCGGAACAGAGACAGATACGGCGACCCCTTGATGCCCTGACTGTCTCACACACCCAGCTCTGCAGTCGCTTCCTCTTGTGCTGCCATCTGGGACAGAGACGTGGGCAAGGGAGGGGGCCGGAGCTGGAAAAAGACCCGCGATGTGCTGTTCACTGGGAACCATAAGCAAAAAAATTGGCTCAAAACAAATTATACGTCTGTCATGCGCATCTTTGATCCTTTTCCTGCAGTGTCTAGGCCCTTGATCCACTGTGCTGGTCACGCAGATGGCTTGTTTGAAAATACGTTGGATTTTGAAGCACACAGAAAATGAAAAGGGAATTTTGTATAAAGAAAATGGCAGTTATGTGGGTAGAAAGATTAAATATGAAAACAGTTCGGTGAGACTGGCAGGAATTTAGAGCTCGGGCGCCATCTGCTGGTCACTCTGAGACATGCGCGAAACGTATTTTGTCTTTTCGCGGAAAATCCGCCCCTGGTTTTATAAACTGGAATTTATTTCCATTCATCAAGGTTGTCATTTAATTGTTCAGTCAAAATTAAAAGGAAAATTAAGGAAATTAATATGAATCAGAAATTGTCACTTTCATATTTCCCAAAAGTAAATTACCTTCAAAAAAGGTGACCTGGCCGAGACTAAACAGCAGCGCTTAAAAAACTCAAAAAACTCAGTATTTTCACCTTTGTCCCCATTTATTCTTGCAAATGATGCCGCGTTTCAGTCGAAGGGCAGAACTGAAAATGATCCAACCTTTTCTTTGAGCCCCTCTGAGGAGAAGGAGCCAGCTGAGGGTTTGCCGAAGAGCTGAGTTTTAAGTCATGAAAAATTGACTCCAGTAACTAAAAAAAAAAAAAAAAAAAGGAAAAGTATTCATGTAAAAATATCTTTTGGGACAGTGATGCCCCCTAAAATGCATGCATGGGATCACACTGACCCCACCACGTCGGTACCACGTGTTTTAAAACATTTAAAGTGTTAAATCTTTGCCCAGCCAGAAATGCACTGCAAACTTCTTTGATCCCTTTTAGAAGATTTGCCCCTTAGAAAGTCCAGCCGGGGTCAAAATGTCATTGTTCGCCCAGGGGTCCGGCGCTCAAAACACACACAGTCCTAAGTTTTACTTTGTTCACTTGAGTTTTTTCACTGTTTCTTGTTGCCGGTTTGCCGGTCGGTCTCAACTGCTCTCCCAGCAAACGCTGCAGCTGGTGGGAACCAACAAGTATGAATAATTTTTCCTGCCACCCCTTTATTTCACCCCCTTTCAGTCATCGAAGTATTTCAGCATCTGTTTGGCAAGTGACAGGAAGCCACCGAATGGCCGCAAGTTCAACAGTGATGCTTCGTTCGTGTTTTACACCCGTTTCGGGTTTGTCTGCTACGTATAAAAACGCAGACGAACGAATTCGTCTGCGAACGGCGACTTCATTTCGTGCTGAAGCTCAGCCGTGGGTGACACATATCGGACAGGGACGTGACGTGAGGAAGAAATAATGGGCGGAATCCGGGCCGACAGCAGTTCATCGCTCACGTCGTGATGAAACTGTTACACGACCTCTGTTTCTGATGTCGCCGTCGACGTCTCACAGCAAAACTTTCATCTGACACACTGGAAATTTTTTTGCTAATTGCATTTTTCTTTTAAAGTTATTTATTATTATTTTAAACCCCCAGGAGATGAAACCAGAATGATCTTCTGCTGAAGCCCAGCTGCTTCAAGGTTTGATAAGTCTGGAGTTTCTCACACGAACCCGGTCGTAAGCGTCCTCATAAGAAACGGTGGAAACATCCTCCTGATATCCGAGTCGGTGACATTCAGGCCATTTGTGGGGACCAGTTACGCTGGGATACCGCGGTACAGGTCAGCCGCTCCTCTGTACGCGACCGCATTCTGGCCTCCTTTCGCAAACAGCATCAAAGGAAATAAAGACGGAAACGGTTTGATCTGCTGAGTGACATTCTGTACGTGGTGCAAACACACATCTTTAACCACCGGGACAAGTTTTGCAGATTCTGGCTGGATTTTGGCCCCGAAGGACATCAAGGTTGTTCTGAATTAGATTAACAGGTTCTAGTTGAGGGCGACATATTTTTCTGCTGTATTTTTGTCTTTTCACAGATGTCCGTCCGTGTTTGTGGTGAACTTTCATGTTTGTCACAGTAACAGCAGCTGCGCCACTTACAGTTATATTTAGGCTCAGCTGAAGTCAAGTTTAAAACGCCGTTCCTCCTGAGTTTACATTTGAAAATCCGCTCGGATCTAAAACATGGTCTTGACCTGGATGCAGAAGCAGAAGGAGCGTAAACAGCTGGAACAGCAGCAGTGCTGCCGTCACCAGACCAGCACAGGATGCTCCTTCGGAAGGATCTGCCTTTGGAGGCTCCAAGGTCACGACGCCACCGCTCTCCGCTTCCTAAAGAAAACTCTATCGGGGGTCCTTCTGCCTCGGATCGTTCGGCGTGTTTACTCACGCTCGCCCGCGCATTGTTTTCACCTCAGGTTCTGCGACAGGAGTGCTGTGAAAGGCGGACAGGAAAAAGCTGCGGGGGGTGAAGGTGAGCAGGGTGCAGAGAAGCGGAAACGTGCAGTTCTTACCGGGATCTGTGACCCAGCTACGTGAAGAAGGTGACAAGAAGCGGTCGCGTGAGCCCCTGTGAGCTTCTCGCGTTTTCTCAAGGCCTCCGCTTAGCGAGTGGACGTGTGAAGATCACGTGCGTTTGGTGGCCACAGGATCGACGTTTCCTGGCTAAAAACCAACTTCTTTTTCGAACTGCTGCTTTATAAGATAGACTTGCTGTTATTCTTTTGCAAACAAACTTTTTTTTTTACGTTTCCGTCAGCCGGTTGGCCGCGAGGGCCTCATATATGTATTTATTTCTGTTTTGACGCCCTTGCAGTAATAGGACATACGCAGTTTTATTGAAGACAAAGCCAGTGTTTTTCTGCGGATCAAAGCGAGGAAGATGAACAGGGTTTTATCGTTTTCTTTCGTGACTCACAAACACCATCTTACTGTGGAGAAATGAAAAAACGTGAGGAAGTGTTGTGTTCATAAGTGTGTCACCGGCTTCATTGTGCAGCACTTGGACCGAATGGGTCCCGACAAGGTGAGACTTTGTGTCAGTAAACTTACCTGAAACCCACGACCAGCCGAGGCTGAGCTGCGAACCGCCGGCTGGACACAACAAGTTTACGGGGATTTCGGGAGTCATTTCTGCGCCATTTTCGCACCAAACGTGAATTACCTGTGCAGGTGAACGAACGTGTGGGATCCCGTTAGGGCGGGAACTATGAATGTATCCAGTATGACGGCAACTTGTGCAAATACATTATTATTATTATTATTATTATTATTACTATTATTATTATTATGGGGCTCCGGTTTATGGTTACGGATGGATGTAGAGATGACTGGGGGGGTCGGAGGGCGGATGGACCGAGAGGTGGATTGTATGCAAATGGCGACCGTATTAGTCATTCACATAATAACATGTTTCAGAGGGAAGAGGAAGGAGGACATCGGAGAAAACGCTGCTGAACAAAGTCGCACGTGCCGAGCGGGGACACGCGTCTCGGCGACGCGGCGACACTGGAGGCGCGGCAGCGAGAGGAACTTCCCGCCGTTTTATGCGACCCCCCCGCCCCCCCGCCAAGCCGGCGGTTTTCTGCGGACCAGAAGCGGGGCGGCTGTGCGGAGCGACCCGCGCCCACGAGCCGCGCGCGCGCTCCCTCGGGATGCCGTGAGGATCCGCGGCGGAGGCGCCCGGTCCCGGTTCGGTCGGGGCGGAATGAGGACGCGGGACGGCGGCGGACGAGGCAGCTGGAGCGGAGGACGGCGCTGACGGGGCTTCGTCGCCGCCATGGAGATGAGCAGCCGCGGCTTGAACGCGCGCGCCGACGGCAGAAACTGCGCGGGGGTCAACCGTAACGGCGGCGACATGACGGAGGTCGCGGTGCCCCTGTCCCACCCCGGGAAGCGAATCACTCCCATCGAGGGGGACAACCTGTACAGACTGCGAGACAGAAAGTTTCTCCTGGAGGACAAGAAGCGGCTGTGCGCCTGGGCGCTGGGCACCGCCGTGCTGGGCGTTCTGCTCATGGTCCTGCACGCCGAGCTGTGCCCACTTGTTTACCCCCCGGTAGGTAGAGCGCCGCGAGCCGCCGTTTCCCCCCGGCGCGCGTGAGTCTTTCACCGCGTTCAGACGCTGAAGACGCGGACCTGGGGGGTCGAGCGCTGCGGCGGGACCGTCTCCGGGTCGCATCCGATCGCAGCGACATTGACCGACCGTGTTTGCTGAAAGTGTCGCTCGCGTTTTCTTGCAAACATGGTCGGAAGAGCGTGTTTAGTCCCCCCCCCCCCCCGGTTCCACCTGCTGGTTGGGGACGCGGTGGCCGCGACGCTCCAGAAACCCGCGTTACGGTTTATTTTAATGTCCGCGCGCAGCAAAACGACTGTAAAGATTTATATGCGACTATAAGCAGAGTTTTATAAACGATGAAACACAACTCAGCTCCACCACGCGAGCAAAACAGATCATTTCGCCCCCCCACCAGTGTTTTTTTTTTTTGTTTGGACTATTTTAAATGGGAAGAAACAAAACCGCGACCCTCGCAAAGGGGAAGCGACGAGAACAACAACAACAAACACAACTGAGCTGAATTCAGACCTTCTTCCTGGCAGCGGAACACCTGAGAACGTGGAGAACCTGGTTAAACACCGTGCGCAGAAGCACGAGGAAAAAAACGGGCAAAAAAAAAAGGTGCAGCGCGAGGGCATCGGCGGCGATTTACCCCCTTTAAAGGCTCCTCGCGAAACGGGGGTCCGCATAAACCACGCGGTAATTCTGCGCGTTTTTTCCCTCCACGTTCATCCGATGCTGCGCAACTTGAATAAAATGAAGACTCGTAGTTATAGTGATGCAGCTGGAAATTGCGCAGAACGTCGTTTTCCCCGCAAAGCCACGAAGCCGCAGTTTGCGCTCGTTCACTTCATTTCAGTGCAGAAGGTGGTCGTGCGAGGACACACGTACTGGCACAGCTGAATGTGTCCCGGGGGGGAAATCACGGCTGTTTGTTTAGAAAAGTGGGGGGTTTGGATGGGCAAGAGGTGGCTGCTGGAATAAGGAACGTCTTGGTGGCTCTGGGGGGGTTTGGGGGCAGCCGGAGCCCCAGGTGAACTCGCCGGCAAGTGACTCACAACCTGAGGAAACTTCCCAGCAAACGTGACCCCCCCCCCCCCCCCCCCCCCCCCCCCCCCCCCCCCCCCCCCCCCCCCCCCCCCCCCCCCCCCCCCCNAAAACGGCCCCCCCCCCCCCCCCCAGCATTACTCATTGTTCTTTGGGAAAGAGGGTTATCTGTGGCGTTTTCCACTTTCACCCTTCCGGTGGTAGTTTTATTTTTGTTTGATGCAGGGCCGTCTTGTCGAGGACCCCGAAGCCCAAACGTCCGGGAGAACCAGCATCAGCTCTGTTCACCTCGTCGCCAGTTCAGCATCTTCTCTTCCCGTGCAGCCGTTGGCTGGCGCAGTAGGACGTGGGTTTGAGCCCTGCTCGCTCTGTGCGGGTTTCTTTTTTTTAACAGATTTCATTTTTACTGCGCAGCACTGCCAGTTCACCAGTTCCCACGTCGCCGCTCTCTCCTCTGTGACCACAACGCACGTGTCTAAACCATATTTACATCTGCTGCGGGGATCAGGCATACTCAGCAAACAAACCATTTCTGACATATCGCTACACTCTGGTTTCCTCCTACAGTCCAAAGACGTGTTTCAGGTCGAGCGGTGGCTTTAACGGGCGTGCGTGTGCGTGTTACAGGATGAAGGTGTGAGCCGATTTTGACGTGTTACGGCTGCGTGGAGAAAAGCTACCTGGACAAACATGTTTTGCTCTCCTCGACGGTTGTTTGCATGACGCAAGGAAGGGCTTGAAGGTTTACGGCGACTTGACTGTCTCCCCGATGTAAACCGTCCTCGACACCGTGAGATTAGTAAACAAGGTGCAGGCCGAGACTCTCGGGTTCAGTTTTCACGCTCGCGGCGGCGCTTCTCTGCACTGACGTGGACGCGGCGGAAACTTTCCAACACAACACGCTCACGTCCCACGCGTGAAGTTTGCACGTGGAGGTTAGCTTGAAACTCACGCTGCTGCTGACGTTTGGAATTTTACAAGAGCTTGAGTTCGTTTCTTAAGTCAGTGTTAATTTAGATGCTAGTAAATGGTTGCCTGGTCTTCTGTGCCTTGGCACGCCAGTGTATCTGAGCATAACAGCCTCCTGGAAAACCGTTCTTTAAACGGCGAATCATGAAGGAAACGGGCTGTTTGTGGCATTTTTTCCACATTTTATTACTCCTCCTAGGTGGAATGCCCAAGGTCATATTGCATCTTTCCACACCATTTGGTGAATAATTGCCGTTTGTTTTGAATACGCCATTTGCACGTTGACCTGAAGCACTCCGGGGTGTAATGGTGCGAAACCGCGCCACCCGACAGGTCCGTATTACCGCGAGGACACGGGGGCTTCTGGAATCGTACAGTCACGTGGGCCGGTTCTCCTCGCCTGCTCCGTGTCAGAAGCGACGCCTTTCCAGCAGGATGCGTCGCTACGGTTAACCGATAAAGTTTTCCGTCTGCCCAAACTGTAAAAACAAAGTAAACACTTTGTTGGTTGGTCCGTGTTATTATTGTATTACGTTTCTCACCACGGGGGTTGCAGTGTTAGGGCGTGAAAAGCGACAGACATTGTATCCCAGCGCTGGGGTGGTCTGCTGCGAGGTACGGGTCGGCGGGTGAGTCGTCCTTCCACCCGAGTGACCAAATCCGGCCGCGTTCGCGACACACAGGCGCGTCGTGCGCAAACAGCCCCCGTTTCGCACAGGTGCGAGGTTCAAAGTTGCAGAACTGCAGGTTTTCCTCGGGGGAAACAAACGCGTTCTGCACCCCGAGCGACGCAACGGAGTCGGTCGCAGTTTCCCGTTTACACGCAAACTTAAACGCCTTTGGATAAAACAGCCGCGACGCAGACAATGGTTGTGAAAGTGTGGAAAACACTACAGCCGTGGAGCTTCTACCGCCGTGAAATTCCCCCAAAGCTGCGCAGAGGTTTGCAGCGGCTTCTTCGAATTCGAGCCAAAGCGGCAAACAGGCGGTGTGTTTTGCCTGCCTGGGTTCGCGAGTGGCTTTCGGGGCATCTGTGTAAAAATGACCAGCCGTTTGTTCGCGGAGCCTTCAGGCCATCCGCAGTGGCTCACAAGTCTCCCGACTCCGGTCGCCTTACCATTGCCTCGCCATTACAGTTTCGTGCAATTTCAGCCCGTAAATAACCCCAGTAAAACATTATTTTATTTATACGTCGTGAGTTAAGTGGCGAAACGCTACAGGAAACACCTTGTTAAAAGTTTCACTGACGTGGATGTGGCCCCGGGTGTCATTTATCTCAAAATCCCGATTCGCGTCCAGATAAGTTCGCTCAGTTTTGTCTGCGCATCCACTTGTTTTTTATTTTGCCTCCTCACCAGTTCAGCCACTAGCTTTCATGCAGAGCACGTTTCACTTGTGGGCGACCGGCACCACGTTTACTGTTTGAATTTGCAAATGTTGTATTTACTCTAACTACCGTAGTAAAATAGTTTCTTCAGACGGTGGATACAGCTTACACTATATTTTAAACCTCATTGTAAATAACCATTGTTGTTGACATTTAAATGCAGTAATAAGTCCTTGTTTTCTCCTTTTCAATAATCCAACACAGCCCTTATTTATCTTCTCACTTGTAACTTCTTTTTTTTTTCGAGTTTAAATACATCCATCCAGAAAGAACGTTAAACTGCAAGAAACTCATTTGCGCAGCTACATAAAGGATAACACGCAGGCCAAAATACAGCAACAAATCTTATTTTTCACGCCGTATCAGCGTACGAGAGAAGAGTACGGGGTCAGGAGAGTTCAGTCAGCACAGAGATCATTGGTTTTATATCCTCTTTGCCTCCTACTCTTTAAATAAATCACAGGGTCCGGGTGCCTTGGGCCTAACTTTGTCAGTCCTTTAAAATGTTCCCTCAGGCTCTCGGTGGGTTTTTCTACCTTCTGCCTCGCTGAGGGTTTCTTCTACAATTGACCTTTTCAGCACTGAGTGTTTGTGCGAGTCTTTTACGGTCCACTGCTAAACCTACTTCTAAACCTACGGTGGCTGTAAAACCGAAAAACGTTGAACGGTCCCTTTTGTCTCCATGTTTTCGCTGCAGAGTTCCAGTTATGCCTTCATCATCAGTTCCTTTATCAGCCTTTCCACGGGCTGTCTGCTCATCCTCATCGTCGTCTTCCACATCAAGGACATCCGGGTGAGTCTCTGCACTTCATGTTTCGCTATGACTTGTGCAGCGGCGGGTAAAAGTCCCCCTGACGTTACCTCGGTGCCGAGACGTTTCCGCAGGCGGCTGTTTCGCTAGGTCAGCGTGTCTTCCAGTCGGTTCTGCGCTGCGGTGAGGGAGCTGGTGGAAGAACCTTAAAATGCCACGCGAGGACACGTAGGCCTGCCTCCGTGCTGCGTTTGCAAAGAATACGATTACAAGTATTATATATCCTGCACCCGGCCATGGGGTTTACGCGTACACCCTGCAGTCGATAAGACGGGGAGGGACTCCGCTCACGGGAACGGGACCTTGTTCTGGTTCTTGCCGTGCGATTCGTTGCCCCTGCAGCAGTAGCCAGTGCCTCAGGGCAGATGCTGAAAAGTAATATGGAAGAGAGACATTCTGAACAAGAGACCCACCCTTCGCGTTCAGCTCAACAAGGCCGGCTCGAATAACAGGCCGTGAAAGAAAACGCCCCGTTTAGCAGCCGCCCTTCGGAGCTGGACGGTGTGACGAAGCAAAAAAAGGGAAAAAAAATCACAATCGGAAAGGAAAATTCGGGCCGAAGGTGAAGCGTTCAGAAACGCTACAAGCCGAGCGCGTGAGGGAGCGAGAGAGAGAGAGAGAGAAGCACGGCTGTCGGGAAGGCTTTCTGAGAAGCTGGGTGGGGACTAATGATAGGTCATGAGCACCAGAGGCCCGTTCAGAAGGTTGTCATTTGGATGCGCTGAGACATTTCCGCAGCTCTTTATGGGGCTCTTCTCACTTCGGGTGCTTCGGCACCTGACCGTAACTTCAGTCCTTCTGCAGCTGCACGACGTACGAGCCGAAGGATGAGAAGTTCAGACGCCGCCGCTCTGCCTTGCCTGCCTCAAGACGGTCTTCGCTGACTTAAGCATTTGAGTGGGAGCTCGTATTTGGCGAGCCCCCCCAGCGCGGTCGAGTCTCGAGTGTCAAAACACATGCTGTCGGGAGCTGAGGCTGCCAACGTGCCATCTGCTCTGACTTTGCCCCCCCGCGTCCCACCTACCCCGTCACCACACCGGATTCCCAGGGTCCTCGAGTATCGCGCTCGACCGCCGGCCTGGCGGCCGTACGCGCCGCAGCGGGACGCTTTTAAGACCCGTTGTTTATTTAAGCAGCACTTATTTGTCATTAGTTAAAGGATCAGCGAAAGATCTCGACAGCGAACGTGAACGAAACCCACGCGCTCGTCCAGGACGAACGTAATACGATTCCTCACACGCTTCGAATAGCAGATGTGTTGGCGTTTCAAATGTTACCGTCGCTTCGGTTAATGCCGCCTCTGCAGTCGGTTTAATTCCTGAAAACGTAAAAGCGACGCGGTTGCTCAACGCACACGAGGTACAGCCGGGTGAAAACGGTTATTCACACCACGGCTTTGTCAAGTTTCGCTTTTTGTCAGCTCAAACGCTTCGGGAGAAACTCAAAACTACCAGCAGGCCGGCAGCACGACACACTTCTCTTACCCTGTCATCGCATTCGAGTTCCTCCTTTTAGATCCATTTTCTGATGCGACGCGTCCAAAAAAAAAAAAAAAAAACCCAAGGCCTCTTCAGCAACGACGGCTTTAAACCCGCGGCAAACATTTTAAAAGCGATTCATACGGAAAGAGATATTTTGTTTGACAGAGGAGGATTCGAGTTGTTTTATTTCTAAAGACGATTTACATTTGGCTCTTTTGAACTCGGTCCTAAAGTTGTTTTCATCACGACTGAAGGTTGCATTACGTCCATAAGCGCAACGGAATGCTGGATTGCAACAGAAGACAAATACAATCAGTGTTATTTTTGTTGGCAGTACCATCAGGACGGGTTTGCTGCGTGACCACATCTGACCAGCATTAAATTAAACATCATCTCCCTAAAAATACTACCCCATTTCAGCCAGGAAACTGACATGTCCACTGCCTTCCTTACTTCCCTCAGCTTTTCATGATTGACAACAACCAAGTGGATTGGAGGATTGCCATGACCAGACAGCGGGTGGCCGTGATCTCCTTGGAGCTCGTGGTCTGTGCCATCCACCCCATTGACACGTACTGGTGGGGGGAGGCGGACTCCTTAGGGCCGAGCCAAGACGAAGACGCGACAAACAGCCGGAACGCCGGGGGGAACGTGTCCTCCCCTCTGTGCTCCTCCGCCCGATACAGAGATGCTCTCCTGGACTCCGAGGTGCTGCTGTCCTCTCTGATGTTCTTGCGCCTGTACCTGGTGCACAGAGCAATACTTCTCCACAGCAAGGTGCTCCTGAGCGCCTCCTATCGGAGCATCGGCTCCCTCAACAACATCAACTTCACCTTTCGCTTCGTGCTCAAAGTGCTGATGAACAAATATCCCGGGCGCACTCTGTTCTTCTTCATCCTCTTCTTCTGGCTGACAGCGTCGTGGCTGCTCACGCTGTGCGAGAGGTACGGTCGCATCTTCCAAGTCGCTTTCTGGTGCCGTGTGGGCGGTTGTTTATCAACAGAATTACAGCTAAAATGTGCTTACTAACCCTTTCGAGCAAAGGCTGTAGACGCGCGGTTTATCCGGATTTAGATCTTGGCTCCGCCTGACGGTGTGTCGGGCTCCTCTGCGTTTGACTCTGTAGTTATTCGTTTCAGTTGTCGTCTCCACATGGGGGTATAAGTGGTCGTGCATAAGGTTTAAATAAACCAGCCTACCGTGTCCGGTGGAAAGAGCTCATCATCAGAACAAGACACTTGGCCAACGTGAGCGGATATCGCATTTGTACGCCGACAGTTACGGGCAGGACAGGTTAGAACGGGCGAAACGGGCGACGAGCCACACGAAGGTCATCCGGGTGCTTAAGAGCGGATTTTATCCGACCGGGACAGTGAAACTGGGTGCATTTCAGTTTAGCAGGCGCGGCTGCGGAATACACGTTTTAAGGCTTTTGCCCAAAGAAACACCCTAGACGGTCGAGGACCGTTTTTTGTAGTATCCCGTTGTACGCGTGAGGGTTGTTATTAGCATCAGGCCCCCCGACCTGTCTGACGCTGCCCTCAGTCGCCCCTGCGCCTCTCTCCTCTACAGGCAGATCCAGGTTTGCACCGGCCGAATGGACACCGCTCTCTGGCTCATCGCCATCACTTTCCTCACCGTCGGCTACGGAGACGTGTCCCCCAAAACCGGCTGCGGGAAGGTGGTGTGTCTCTTCACTGGAGTTATGGTAATTTCCCTCATTTTGGGGAACGAAAGGAAAGACCGGTGTGATGCAAGTGACTGTCTGTTGTGTTCTGCTGGGCTCCGCCGGACCCGTTCCAAACGTACTCCCTACGCGGCAACTGGCGATTCACCTGCACAGTTGACTTATTTACGTACATTACATTTCTCTGCACCTTTGGGGCCCGTGGCACAACGCTGCTGATCATTTTGTGATATTCGTTTCTGAAAAAGCAGGAAGTACTTGGTACGTGAAAAATAGTCACATGGCAGCATTCGATGCTAAAATATGTTGCAACCAGTGATTACAAGTGAGTCAACATTTGGTCTCATAAAAGCACTGGGATTTTGTTCTCCAAATTCTCCTACAGAGTCAATCTTTTAGCTAACAGCTAGCACGTGCCCGTCGAGCGAGGGGAGGACGGCCAAGTGTCACCCGACGGCGAGCGCTGAAAGTCGGGGCCGCTGCTACATGACACTTCATAACGCGCTGCCGTGGGAGCAACCGATCCGAAAGAATTTGACAGTAGAGTGTACCTGTTGTGAACTTATAGGGGCAAATATCGTACGTGCTGCTTTGCGGACCTGTCGAATGGCAGCTTTTGCCATATAGGACAAGCCCGGTTGATAAGGGTACGTGACCCAACGTACTCAACAGGAATCTTATCTGCAGCTCGGAGACAGTGTCTAATGCGCTTGGTGCTGTCTGCGATATGTTCACTAAGGCCATGTTCAGCTGTACGATATCTTCTGACACCAGCTGCAGGTAGCAGATGCGTATAGCGGCCACAAAGTGCGCAGAATTCGGATGACGGATAAGGCCCCCCGGCACGGTTCAAATTACACATTGGATAAGTGGCACTGCGTTCGAGTGCCACGATGGAGCTGAAGTCTAGGTGAAGTTGGATTCATCTCGGCTAACGTTCGTGGAAAGAAAACCGCAATAAGCTCAGATCTGTCGAGCCCCTCTAGAAAAAAGCGACGTCTTTGGACTGCGGTGGGGGGGACCCTCAAGAACAAGCGCAGAACCACTGCGCCACTACGCTGCCCGAAATGTAAGAAAAAAACAAAGTGTAAATCATCTCATGCATTTCTTTAACAGCTTCTTTCCTGTAAACTCCACCTGCCTTGTGTCGAAGCTGAGGGAGGACACAGAAGAGGGCACTGCTGACAGGGCTCCTTCTGACCTGCAAGGTCAGGTTGGAGAGACCGTGCAGGATTCGGGATCTGCTGCAGGTCAGGAGTCAGGCTAGGAGAGGGCGATTTGGGGAAGGGGCGGCGGTGGAGATGCGTGCGTTTCTGCCGGCTGCCTCCTGGCTGGGCTCTTGGCATCACCTCTGCTTTGTTCGTTTCCGATCGGAACAGATAAGCCCGCGTGAGTCACAAGGTTACAAGGGGGGGAGAAGATTGGAGACACCTCCCTGGCACAGTGGAAAATACGCCTTCGCTCCTCTTTTTCTCCTTCTGTTTTTATAAGCTTTCCCATTTTTTTTAAGGGAAAACTTTCCACCATCTCCATTTTTAGGTGGTTTATAGCACTTGGCACCGCCTCAAATTGAGAGTGTGCCAGCGTGCGCCCATGACTTAGAAAAATTTCCTGTTCCCAAATGAGCCGTCCCGCAGCCACAGACATTCAATCTTTATGTTGCACAAGTGGATGTTAACATTGCTTTTTAGTGGCTGATATTCCCAATGTAAGGCTGTTTCACGTGGAACTAACGGATTTATCAAACAGCGCAGTGAAGTGTCGTGTAGCGGAGGCCCCCGCTTTCAGCGCTCGCCGTCAGGTGACACTTGGTTGTGTCACAGCAAAATGATGGCTTTGGGGGAACACTTTGGGGGAAGCCTGAGGTGGTGATACAGTGCCTCATCCAGGGGGACTAAGAGTGAAAAGTAAAAAGGTAAACAGTGGAATGAATGAAAATGGAGAAACAGCGCATAACAGAAGGAGAGCGAGTGCTGCACTTCCGGGCTGGATGTTAACAATCTTATTGTTTCTCTTCTCTTTCTCTGTTGCAAGCAAAAAGGACTACAGGTAAACATGTTTTTAGATTTTCTGTGTCTGAATGCACATTTTTACACGGCATTATGCGGAACCATCCTTTGTTCGGGGCTCAGCAGGGAGAAATGAAGAAGAAGACTGAGCGCAGACAGCTGCTCATACTAACGGAAACATTTAAAATAGTCAGTTGTAACAAGAAATCAAAACGCGTTGTTATGAGACTTTAGAGAATGAGAAATTAGACCCATAGATGCAGAACTTCATTTATATATGTATATATCTAGATACCCGTCAATCCTCTTGTGCAAGGTATGGCGAAGGGCGAAAGTCCCCCACGGTGTCAAACAAGCGTTCAAGTTATCATAAATAAGAATGTAGATGTGAAAGGCAGCAGTTCCTCAGTGGTACTGGGATTGCTACACGTTCCGTTAAAAAAAAAACAAAAAAACAAAAAAAAAACCAACATTTAGTGCATCATTTTTTAACCTGTAAATGACAGTATTCCGGGACAGTTTTTTGACAGTATTCTAAATTTGTCAAACAAAGCAAACAGGGTGTTAAACCTTCAGCTGTTTTATTATGATCCGAAGATTAAATTTTGTCCTATTATCCAAAATGATATCGCGTACATCAAACACGATATGTTCGATATACCGGTATATCCTAAAATATACATTTGATTTATTTATAATATACACTCATCTACATCAACAGCTGTTCTCTGCCAGGTTCACAGAGGTTCAGAGCCTGTCGGGGAGTTAGAGGGCGCAGGGCTAGGAATTGTACACCCTGGACGGGACGGCGGTATATTGCAGTGTAGCTGCACAGAGTCACACACAACAGGTAATTTAGAGTCACTGATTAACACATCTTTGGACTGTGGGAGGAAACCCATGCAAACAGGAGATAACATGCAAATGCCACACTGGCTAAGCCAGATTTGAACCCACACCCAGACAGCCCAGATGCAACCCCACCATGCTGCCCTGTATAGGACTTATATTATTAGAATTCATATTTTGTCTGTTTTTGGTTTATCAGTCGCAAGGCATCAGACGTGTTGCAGAACGCTGTCCCGTCTGGAGGACTACAAGTCGTGCCGCTGAAAAAGGCTTGTCATCACGTTAGGCCCGACAGTTTCAACAAGATTACAGTGTTGACGTTCAGCTAACATGCAAATGCGAGATACGGTTCTGTGTGTTGGTTTTCAGGGAGTGGCCTGCACTGCCCTGCTGGTGGCTGTTATGACCAAGAAGCTGGCACTGAACAAAGGAGAAAAGCACGTGCATTATTTTATGATGGACATCCAGATCTCCAAACGGGTAAGATGAGATGACGTTTTCTCTGCCCGTCCGTGGAACCTGCTTCTAAACAACGTGCATCGGCCGCCGAGATCGGGAGTAAAACACGTCGTATTTCAGTGTGAACGCCGAAGGTGCCCATCCAGCCAACTGTACAAAAACCTGATAGTTTCAAATTTTAAAAAAAAAAAGAAAAAGAAGAAAAAATCCTGCTGCTGCCAGGAAAATAGTAACGAAAGCCCACAAGTGTGAGCAGTATCTTTGCCCCACAGAAAGGCCACCTCTTCAGGAACAAAGAGGAAGATGAGAGGAAGAGGTTTTCCTGGCTCAAAGCAGTAATATTTTCCGCATGGCACGCGTGCTGTGGTTGGGAGTCTTTTTTTAATATTATTTTTTCCTTAAATAGGGCATTCCAGAGGGCAAACCAGTGTGGGAAAAGGGATAGGTGGGGGTCTGCTGCTGGCACTCACCAATATCCACGTATCCTCAAAAAGGCGTCAAAAAGAGGAAACAATAGTGTCTGTGTCAGGAAAAAAGACGTATCTGGGCTGGGCTCAGGTCGGTTTAGAGAGGAAACAAAAGGCATTGATGTGTGTGTTTGTGGCTGTGCGTGTGCATGTGTGTGTTGTTGGCATGTTGCTGTAAGAGAGGGGGTGCGGATGGGGGGGAGGCACTTCTTCGCACTCTCGAACAGGATCCATCTGTTTGCTTATCTGGAGGAAGGAGGAGAGGACGGAAATAAACGTGCACTGCAGAAGATGCTATCACATTTTCCATTTGTGAAAATAGAAAAGGGGGCAGAGTGTGAGCAACTGTGAGGCCAACAGCCCACTTGTTATTCTGTGTCGACACGGGAAACACACCTCTCAGTAAAATGTCCATCGGGGTTCCCCACACTGTTGGGACGACCGCCGACGATACATCAAAAGAAGTATTCGAGTGAAAAGCAACGCCCTACCTCACCCTAGAGTATTTCCTCAACGGCTGTTTCTGCCTGCACCTTTCTGTCCGCTCAGGTGATGATAGCAGAGGGTTTGAGAGATGGGAGAACGGGGAGTAGAAACTAGTGACTGCCGAAAGCCCCAGGCGTGTGGTCAAAAGGTGGGAAAAGTCAGGTGCCTTCCCCAAACGCTGCTGGTAGTTCCTGTTCACGTGGTCAAACGTCCACGTTCAGCCCCTGGCTTAAGGCCACGAGAGCAGTGGTCCAACTGGGCGCCGAACTGGAAATCATCGGGCACACGTCCTTGACCAGTTTGCGTTTTGCTGATGCATTATTGCAGCCGCGAGCCACAGATAGCAGCGAATATTAACGTGACAGTAAAACCAACGCGAAAACGCAGTTGCGACAGCTTGATCAAAGCAGCGATTGCGTTCTCATCTTACGGCGTTACGCAACAGCTTAGGCGCTGGGTTTATCGCGGACCGCTGCCACGTACCTCCTCGAAGCCCGGGGCGTGTTGCTGGAAGGCCAGAGGTTGCCCGACGCAGAAGCTTCCTTCCCAGTCGTGCTCATATCCTGCTGCTGGCCGCACCTCGGCCTGCGCGTCCCCCCCACGGCGGCCTAGCGCGGCTGCTGGCCGGGCCCGACCTCTGGCCCTCGAACACTATTACTCATATCGGTGCCTCCTTTGCCGTAATGACAGTGACTCTAAAAAAAGAAGATAATCTAATGGAATCAAAAGAATTAAGGCAGATGGGCACAGAAAACCATGAATTGTAGTTGCCTATAACAGTAGCAGTCGTATTTGCGCTATATAAATGATAATATAGCCATCAATGCTGTACTAGGATAGGAATCTTATAGTTTATGCAGTTTTACAACTTTTTTTTTTTTTTTATTTGTGATAAACACCTGCTCAAGATTAACAGTACAGCACACGTGCAGGGCCACTTGACGTGGTCCCAGGAGCAGGACTGACCGGAAAGTGTCGGCAGAGTCACCTTATTGACGCGTTTCCTTGGGGCAGATCCGCCACGCTGCGGCCAACGTGCTGCGGGAGTGCTGGCTGCTACACCGCACCGACACCGACAAGAAGGACAGCAGCGCGCGGCGGCGGCAGCAGAGGCACCTGCTGGAGGCCATCCGAGTGTGAGTGCACCTGTACGGAGCTCGAAGGTGTTGGCGTCTGCCTGTCGCGTGTGTTCGCAGGGGGCCCGGCCGGGCTTTTGAAATCCTTCTCCCGCCAGTTTCTTCCAGCCCTTGGACGACGGGCGGAACCGCGTTTACAGATTCTCTTCGGCTCACGCGCCTGCTTAGGAACAGGCCGATAACTGACGGTATGGCAGTGGCCTCGTCCCTTTCAGTCTGTTCCATCCCGGTTCGCTACCGTCTGGTACCCGGCCAGTTCGGCGCCGGAGCTTGTCGGATGTGGCGACGTCATGGAGCACCGCTCCGCAGCGCACAACCTGTTTGTTTCAATTTGGCGCTGCATTTTTATTTCAACCTTTTGCATCACAACAGTTAATGTGGCTTGACTTACCCATTCAGAGAGAAATTAAAAGCAGACCTACTTTGCTGTTGCCTTTTGAATAGTTTTAGATCATTACTACTTGGCCGAGCGACTGCGGCCAAGACGCGGTGAACTTTTGTAAAGGAAGCTGCATTCAGAGGCTCGGTGCTCTGAGGAATTTAAATCTGTCGTTTTTACAGCACTTTTTATAATGTCAGTCTTTAGCTTCAAAACAAATTATTTTCTAAAGTTTAAAACTTTAGTTTTCTTAAAGTTTCCTGTGTTATACAACGTATGTCTTCCTAATAATATAGACATTTTTGTTTTTCACTACTGATAACATTAAAACTCACAAAGAATTATATGCAACATACTGGATACAGACCATAATAACCGGATTAACTGTGATGGAAGTTTTAACACAGTTCAACTATTGTGCAAATCTCAAGTATAATTGAAAAAACATTTGTCCACTAGCCTGCACTTTAAAGTGCTTTGTGTCAGCCCCTCCCCCAAATTCAGCTGGCCCAAGAGTGAACGTATGAATCCAAGAACCTCTCGTAATCGCATCTAACTTCCCATCTCGCATAGGACGGTTTCCTCCGCTGCTGTTTACAGCGTCCACTTCCACCTTTCAGCCTGGCCAGGAGGTGATGGTGGGAGAGAGGCCAGAAGGAGGGGGGCTGGGGTGGCCGAAGAAAATAGGAAGTGCAGATGTGTGAACGCATAAAACCACACGAATTGTTACGAGGAGGTAGCACACAGACGGGTGCTGGAGAAGCTGGACGTGCACACGAGCACAAGGGTGGAGGGTCCGGTCTTCCTGTTGTCCTGTTACCAGGACCAGAAGAGGGTCGTAGAGGAACAGGGGCGAGGAGAGCCTATCCCAGTGTCGGAGCAAATAAAAATGAGCCTCTGCTTTAAGGGGAAAAAAAATCCATTAAAACTACAACTGTTTAGGACATTGTTTCTACAACAAAAATACTGGAAAGCATCAGGTTTTGCAGAGTAATGAAATTCCGGCAACTAATCGCATTTCTCCTCCAACCTTCTCTTTTATGTCTAGCTGGACAATATTTTCTAAATGTACGCAGAAATAACGGACTTCACATTAAACTGCAACTTAAGCTGAAAATTTTACCTCCGTTCCTTTAAGGATGTGTTTTACGCGAGACCTTTAGACACGACTAAAATGACATAGCGAGTTTCTCATCCTGCGTAACCCTGTGATTTGAGAGCTTAACCTCTTGTGCATCCCTGCAGTCACCTTCCTGACAGACGGCTCCTTACCACGTTTCTCCACGTTCATTGTGCCAGTTTTAGGTATTTGCGGCTGAAGCAGAGGAAACTGAGAGACTACGCTAATGAAATGGTGGACCTTCCTAAGGTAAAACACTCTGACACAGTCCTCCCTCTGGTGAGCTTTTCGCTTCAGATGTAGACAACAGCTGCATAAGTGCGTTTTTCTAAAAAGAAAAAGACTGAAATAAACCACTTGACGTTCAAGAAATTTGTTCAGTCGTGATTGTTCTCGTGTTACTTCCGTGCTAAAATGATACATGGGAACTTTCTGTTGACTTTATTTCCTTAGTTTATTAATGATTACTGAACTGACGTTCTGATAAAATGAGCGACCCCGTTGTTTTTCTCCTACACGTGCAACTCGAGGTCAGAGTGACGCACCTTTCCGAATCATGTTTGCCCAGTTCCCAGTGTGCATTGCTGCAACCACATCCCAAGGTCAATAAACAGGGTTAAAATGACCGTTTCCCCTTTTCTCATTAATACAGATGCAGATGATCATGTGTGACCTCAGTGCAAACTGGAACAACTCGTACCGCGAGCTTGAGCAGCGCATCATCTCCATGGAGCAGAAGCTGGATGAGTTGGGGCGTTGCTTCAGTCACACGTCCGAGATGCTGGCGCAGGCGGTGCATCGCTGCAGCACCGACAGCAGGTGCGGTGCTAGTGGGAGTCGGGTCCTCTCACCTTGCCCTCGCGACACGTCTTTCTTTGACCTTTATTTAGCCTGCTCGGCGAAACGTGTACATCAGACTTAAGAACGTCTGCTTTTAAGCCATTCCGATTATGAGAACTTCCAGAACTTTAGCAGATTTTGCTTTACTTTGCTCACGTGAGTCAAACTGGGGGGGGGGGGGGGNGGGGGGGGGGGGGGGGGGGGGGGGGGGGGGGGGGGGGGAGGGGGGGGGGGGGGGGGGGGGGGGGGTATTCTAAATAGTAAATATTCTTCATTAAGTTACCCGGAAGTATCCACTCATTCGATTACCGCGAGTCCAGAGCGGGTCCAGAGCCCATTCAAGAAGAACAGTACACGGCAGGCACACCCTGTGTGGAACACACACTCGCTAACACGTTCACACGCTAAAGCCAGGTTACCAGTTAGCAGTTCAGCTCAGATGCATGTTGTCCATGTACTGCGTGAGGAAACCCGAGCAACCGGAGAAAAGCTTGCAAACTCTGAACAGGGATCCAAATCCACATTGTAACCTAAAACCTGGGCCCAAATTTTTACCTAAATAAATACATTTACTTTACCATTTCTTTTTTTAATAGTGCCTGACTGCGAGGCCCCTTTATCTTTCAATTTGGACAGTTAATTTTGGGTACAAATTTTCAACAGTCGTAAAAGCACATTTTTCATAGCGAGGTCACAGCTCAGCTAGTGAGGGCCAGCTGTGCTCAGTATTCAAAAAAGCTACGTCAGTAGGATAATGCGGCTACTGATGGGTTTTTGGGTTGCGTGACACTCTGCCACACATTCGTCGTGCTAAAAAGGGACAGGTTCCCACCTCTGCTGACTCCGGCTCACGTTTTCTTCTTCTTCTTACATCAACAGGTGACCTGCACCTGCCCCCATTAAGAGGAAGAGCTTCGATGGACGTCTCAACTGCGCCTCATATTAAAGTCATTCTTCTCTAAGTTCATTTATCCCACTTAAGCCAATTGACAACAGTGAATTATATTAGTCACAACACAACATGTTGACATATACAGAATGAACTAATGAAACCGCACGATAACATAAATATCATTATTTAACAAGAGATAAATCTTTTTGAAGGGACACTTATCGTGGACTAAAACATGGTGCGATTTAGATGTAAAAGCACCGCTGCGGTTGTGTGTCGGACTGACGGCTCTGTGTTGGCGACATTTGTTAAACTGTTAGTACAATTTAACTTATTCGAGTGCACACATCTTAAGCTCAACTACTGGTTTCTTTAAACAGCTAAACATCAGTGCCACAGCAATATAGGTAAACATTTAGGACAAGAGCTAAACTGATGAGCAGCCTGTATTCTGACACAGTGATTTGCATAGCATATCTTTTGACATGCAGTGTCTTTAAATACTGACCGAGTACAGGCAATAAACACAATGCTTTTAAATCATTATTTATATTTTTATCTGGATTTTTTTTTCCTTCACACTGATTATTTGCTCCCCAAAATGTGACTAGATTGTCCTCATATCCTTCCCGAGATACATGACATTTTGCTGCTACGTGCAAAAGTGCCACACAAGGTGCGCGTGGAATAATGGCCCCCTCGTGCGGACGAAAGGTGAACGTAACACAACGTCAACTTTTGGCTCAGAAGGGCTGTTACACAGCCACGGATTTCTTAGAATAAAGTTTGAGAATGAAACTGTTGGCGAACGGAGACAGTATGATGAGAACGTGCTTAAATGTTTAGAAACTGGTTTAGAAAACTCTCTTTTTCCGTATAAAGCAGTTTACAGTAACACCTTTCGGGAACGTTTAACGTTCTGTTCAAACGGTGCCTTAACAATGACATCAGAAGTGGTCTTTTTGTAAAAAAAGAATTAAGCAAGTGCTGCTGCTAAATGTTTCTGCAGAAAAATACTTTTTCACACAGCTGTGCTGTCCATCTCAACAGCGAGGAATCGAACACACCAAAACAACACTGGTGCACGAACGTAACTGCTCCCGAAGCCCATTTACTCGCAGGTCTTCACACAGTTGCTTTGACTGCATTTCCCCCCTTATGAAAACTGGAATTTAAGGATGTTATCTGTGCCTGTAAACCAGCTGCAAAATATCTGAGTAATAAGGTTTTTTTTTTTTTTTTTTTTAAATTTGTGGGTATTGCATGTCTACCATTGCGATGGCTAAAACAATCCTGCTAAAGCAGCAATAATAAAAAGTTTACAGCAATACTTTTGCACAGAATTTGACCTATGCAGTGTAAACAGTTTTTCCGAATGATTAAAATCAATGCGAAAGCGCTGTGTGCAGTTGTGCATTTGTTGCCGTTCTTTTCGTAACTTCTGTATTTCTGCGCTGAAAATCAGATATGTAGTTTTCTGAAAAATATTTAAAATCTCATTTCAATACTTTGTGCTCCACAAACTGTTACCAACTCGTGTAAACTACTCCCACAAACGCACCTTGTCGGCAAACTGTTTGAAGACAAATGAGGACCGGAAGAAGGGAACAGCACTTTGCAGAACGGAAATCAAACATGTTTTATTTCTTTATTAATTACTATGAAATGCCAGCTGATACTCGGTCACGTATCCGAAACTCTACAGGAATTTATCTGACGGACATCCTTGAGGGATGTGCAGCTGCCCAAAATTTTTTTTTGCTTCACAACCTCTTCAGACCGTCGGGGTTTTTGAGTTTGTGCCACAGAAATGCCGCAGGCCTCTGGAAGAACTGGCCACAGTCACAGTAAAAAGGTGCCCGACAGTCTTTCCTTACCTTCGCTCTCCTCCTCCCCGTCCCCCTCCAGCCTCTCTTATGCCTGGCCAGGTCGCGTGCCCCAGAGAAAGTCTGGCCACACGGCGCACAGACAAACCGAGTTGCCTCAGCATGCTGGATGTGGTGGCGAAGGAGGTGTAACCGGCGCAGGAACGTCCGGCCGCAGTGGCACCTGTAGGGACGGGAGCCGCGATGCAGGTACCGATGCCGCACGCACAGCGAGGGCTGTCGGGACACGGCCCCGCACTGCCGGCACAGGAAGACCCCCTTGGATCGCCAGCTTTTTTCCAGACGCTGCTGCAGTGCAAACTCCTGGCTGCAGTTGACATACAGTCCCAGTATTCTCAGGGACTCTGTACCAGGCAAAGAGTTTTGCACGGTGACAGGGGTTGCAGCTTGGAGGAAGGCAGGTCCAGGAGGCACAGGTCCACATGGAGGGACTTGTACAGGGCTGGAAATGGGCAGAGTGCCACCACCTGGAGCTGCTTTAGGCACCAGAAGTGGAACTGATACTGGTGCAGGCTTTGGTACTGGAACAGAGACTGGCGATTGGCTACAAAGAGGAACAGAGAGCGGGGCTGGAACAGAAATAAAAATGGGATGGGGGATCACGTTAGGGAGGGGGGCAGAGACTGAGGAGGGAGCAGAAAGCGGGGCTGCGGTCATGGCAGAAGGTTGCGGAGGTCTGATGAGTGTACTCGGTTGGATAATGCCTTTCACTAAGAGGTTTGTGAGTTGCAGTGATGAGAAGGATGGCGCGTGGTTCACGGGATGAGCCTGGGCGGGAGCAGCTGAAAGGCCCAAAGGCTGGTTCTGGGAAACCGATTGCGTTAATGTTGCTGCTGGTGTTGTAAGAGCTTGGGACTGAAAAACGACGTGTGCCACCCTCCCTGTTGCACCACTGCCACTATAAACCACTGTGGCCATTATGGGCCTGGATCCTGACTGAGAGGTGCCTGGCAGCATGATTCTTGGAAGTGAAAAGCCTGAACCACTGGGCACGCAGCCTGGTGAGACCGTCGCTGAATTCTGAACGGAGCCGGGAACAGTCACGCGCATAGCATCCGCGACAGTGACGCTGCAGCCGGGGGGGGCGATGTGGCTGCTACTAGAAGGAACCGGATCAACACGCATAACTGTGGATGCAGCGGTGTGGCTACGGGAGGAGGAGAGCACAGCAGAGGGTGCAGTTTGACCGCGAGTCAGAGAGGCTGGGCCCACCGAATGGTTCACGGTCCTGGAAATATGATGAAAGGCTGGAGTGGGGACAGACGCAGAAACGAGGGCAGGTGGAGGTGCACGTGTCGGGCTTTGGGTACTGCTAGCAGTCTTCAAGGGACACTGGTGGTGCCTGTACACAGCCAGCGTAGGGAACACCTCACGGCAGGAGTCACAGGCATACATGCAGGAGGGTTTCACAGAGGGGTGGACCCTGGCTTTGTGCTCCAACAGAGCAACATCATCAGGAAAAGCAGCGTTACAGTCTGTGCAACAGGCAACCTTCTTCCCGCAGACTGCCTCGTGACGCTGCAGGTGGTTCGGCGTTTCATACGGTCCGTCCCCACGAGGACAGGCGATGGGTGCTTCAGGGGTGAACGCAGGGGTAGGCAGCAACCCAATTTTCCGTTTCCTGTCTACAACCACCCGCTTCGTACGCTTCAGCCGAGTCCTTCTCGCCCTACGATTAGGGCAATAGGAAGAATCGCTGGAGCTGCTGCTGCTGAAGGAGGACATGGAGGAATCAGAGACATCATCCGATTTGGAATCAGAGTCAGTGGCGGAGTCCCAGGAGGGTAAGGTATTTTCTTCACCGCTGGGGTTCTCTTCCAACGAATCATCGAGCTGGCTCTCCTCCAGGGGTGCCCCCTCCCACGTGGGGGGCATATTGTCAGAGACCACATCCTCCTGTTTCACAGAAGTGCTTAAACCTGTAGAGTCTGAAGAGGATAAACTGTCTGACAGTGGAGGATTTAAAGAGGATGCGTCTGGCTTGACATCTTCGTCATCCTCCTCCCGCTTCTTCTCTTCGTCATCAGTTTTAACTTCGGCCCCATTTTGGGCCCCCTCGTGGCTCCTGTCCACACTGCGAAACACAAAGAGCTGGATTTTCTTCTTGTGGGCACTCTCTGGCAGGCTTTCCCGGGGAAAAACTTTTGTGAGCGTCTTGGTGTGGCGCATGCGCAGGGCATAAGTTGTGGTGACGATCCCATTTTTTTTCTTGGGACTGCTGCCATTTATGCTGTTGCGTACAGGGTCCTGAACCGCTGAAGTGTGCAGGTCATTGATCTCCTGACGGGAGTCCTGGTTGTAAGATTCCTTCAAATCTTCTTTGATGACGGAAGTGGACGACTGGACAAATAACTCAGAGTTGCTCAGGTTTCTGGCTAACTCAGAGAGCCCCGTACCCGTTTTCTTGTGGGAGTCCGACCTTGAAGGTGATCCCAGCAAAAGCGGAAGGGACTCAAGGTCTAAGTGTTCCTCGAGGTGCTTGTTGAGGTCCCATTTGCTGTCAAAGAACAGATGGCAGGCAGTGCAGAAGAGGACGATGTTGTTGTGGACGTTCTCCAAATGCATGCTCAGGGACACCATCCGCCGGAAGGTCACCTGACAAATGTTGCAATGCACCTGCGTCTTGTGTGTGCGGAAATGATGCATCAGTGCAGTCAGAGACTGGAATAGCTTGCCACACTCCCAGCACAGACAGCCGTCTTTGGCGAAACACGGCCTCATGTTGTCCGCTTTATTCCAAGCCCCCATATGGAGCTTCAGGTCGTCACAGCTGTACTCATCCTCGCTGGAGTCTCCGGAGTAACAGGCATGTTCTGAACTGGATTCATTGGCAAAATCTTGCGACTAGGAGGAAGGGAGAAATAACACTGTTTATGTAATGGCTCAGACCTTTTTTTTTTTACCCCCTGACCAAAAGGGAGTAAATAAATAAAAGAAAATTGACAACTTTTGTATTTGTCAGCAAGATACTATCATGCTTTAGGAGGGGAAAAAAAAAAAAAATCAAGTCAACTAAGTACACAGTCAACGGAAAACTTACGACTGGATTTTGGCAAACTGCTACATCCGAATGCGTCTTCAAGTCAACTTTTGCCTCAGCATCTTCCTGGGTCAGCACCTCCTCCTCTGCAGCCACTTCCATCTCCATGGCAATCCCAGGCCCCACAATTGCATCCATTTCACTTTTCCTTTTTGCATTAAAAAAGTCAATGAGGAATTATGAGTCAAAGCTGTAAAAAGTAATACTGTCTCTTTTCAATGAGAAAAAAGATAAAGGAAACCATAATGATTATTTTTAACAGCCTGCCATTTAATAAAACCACATTACATTTTTGGAAATATGCACTTATTCAGCATACAGCAGCTCGATGCAATTTGTACATTAAAGCTTGTTCTATTAATCAAGGTCACGGAGAAATATTCATTTATAGGTGCCCCTCACTTCATTATAATTTCAGTTTCCTCCCTCAACCCAAAGACAGATCTCCGGGCAGATGACGACACAAAATTGCCCACAGTACGTTGAAGTGTGACTGAATAAGGGCGACTTCAATAATGGAAGGACTGTGCCGTTTTGTTACAAATTTTAAAGTTTAAAAACTCAAGAGNAT
This sequence comes from Arapaima gigas, assembly GCA_900497675.1. Classification (NCBI taxonomy): domain Eukaryota; kingdom Metazoa; phylum Chordata; class Actinopteri; order Osteoglossiformes; family Osteoglossidae; genus Arapaima; species Arapaima gigas. The sequence continues at coordinate 17,145 of UFQX01001178.1, read as the reverse complement.
GACGACACAAAATTGCCCACAGTACGTTGAAGTGTGACTGAATAAGGGCGACTTCAATAATGGAAGGACTGTGCTGTTTTGTTACAAATTTTAAAGTTTAAAAACTCAAGTGCATTCNCCAAAGACAGATCTCCGGGCAGATGACGACACAAAATTGCCCACAGTACGTTGAAGTGTGACTGAATAAGGGCGACTTCAATAATGGAAGGACTGTGCCGTTTTGTTACAAATTTTAAAGTTTAAAAACTCAAGAGAAGTCTGTGTAGTTCGTCAATTCAAGTTGTAAACTTACAGGTACAGTTTTCATCTGCCTTTTCAATTTCATCGAGGGCCCCCCCCCCCCCTTTTTAGGCCACATTAGAAGAGATGTGATTTTACAGTGTGGTCAAAAAGTCAAATTTCAGAGAAGCGCTTATGAGTGGGCACACGGCTGCGATACAACCGAAATGTGCAGAAAAGCCAGACCGCGTGTAGACGATGAAGGCTGCATGCCTTATGGGGCGCTGGACATTTCCGAGACTCATGTTCTGAACTGAAATGTTTGTTCTTTCGTGCGTCATTTTATTACACGCTATGCAGATTCGGGGGCACGAATTACAACTGCTTCTCGTCTAAGTCCAAAGCCTGCAATTTATTAGGGTACAAAAATAAATACGTTAGAAGGCATTTTATTTGACATACTCACTGCTATCCACTCACACACACCATGGGCAAGTTAGTGTCGCCGGTTAACTTGAAGCACACGTTACTGGACTGTGGCATGACACCGGAACACCAGGAGGCAACCCACGAAAGCTGGATTCAAACCCACATCTCAACCCACAGTCCAGGACCTGTTCACAAAAGTACGAATTAGAAGGAATTAAATCACACCAAATAACAAAAAACAACTTTGCGTAGTTACAAACCACATACTGTGGGAGGAGTAGTGATACAACTACATTTTCTGGGATTTAAAAGCTGGCAGACGTGTCGGAACACAGCACACGTCCAAGTACAGGCGACGTTACCGCGCCGCAAGTCTTTTCTCACACAAACGTCGCAGCTAATTCGCACCTTTATTTTGACTACTTGCAAAAATTTCACTCAGCACTAGTTTGACTGACCACCATTAAAGTTTAACTAGTTTTTACTACAATTACCATGTCACCAGGAAACATCTGACAGAACAGACCAAAAAAAAACATAACATAACAAACAACAGGACGTTAGGACAACAGAACATTATGTTCTCATGCAGCCACGTTTTCCTTGACAACTAGTAACAGCACAACTAGTGACTAGTTCAACTGTGTAGTTGCACAGTTCCTGTGCCAAAACGCTGAAGTAACACCACATAAGAAGCTATGCAGCATCCAGCACAACTTAGCCAGGTATTTTGACTCTGTCTGCATGCACACACGGTACTCGGACAAGTGAGAAATGAAACAAAACAGTGGTACAACATGTCTCTCGACAGACCTGACGTTTTTTTCGTTCACTGACGTAGGGCAGCGTTGCCACAGGATGCAGCAAATGAACTGTATTGGTCTGACACGGTGGGAAAATGTTTACTGACACAGTCAATGTTAGTTGCGACTGGACAACATTTTCGGAAACTGGCATAAAACGAAACATCATTACCTTATGTATTTTTACAAACCGACGTCAAAGACGTATTTATTGGTTTTGCGTTGCCATTTGCTCCTCCTCTTCCTGGACAGGAGGAAGGGGCGGAGTCACGCTTCGGCATACGAATCCCAGCATCCCCCGCGAGGCACGTCTCCATTTTCTTTCTTTCCAAAAGAAAGTGTAGCATCCAGTGTAAACAGTTTGTTTCTCGAGTATTAACCTCACGTTTGTCAGTTGAATAAATGCAGCTGTATCATATGGTTTTAGGTGAAAGTCACTTTTTTTTTTTACATATTTAAATATGGATAAGCTAAAGCATGTAACCAGTTTCCTTGAAATGGTTGCCAGATTACTTCCATTTCCAGGGCAACATAGGAAAGTAATGAATTATGTTTGCCATTGTTGATGAATTAGGGCGACAAAACGTTATTAGATAGTTGAGCTGCAATGTCAAACAGAATAGGCCACACCTCCTCACTACGTGCAGTATATACACCGTATGCCATTTTTACATTAATAGCAAATACATAACTATCGACATTCAACAACATCAGCTTTCACTCATCATAGTTGTTTATGGATCAGGTGCGCCGCACCATCTATTGTAAGAAGATGTTTCGAAGCAAACTGTGCACAGATGAAGTCACGCTGTGCCAGATATTTACGAAAACAAAAATCATTACAGCTACCAAAACAGCCCTAGTGATCCCAACTCCTGCTTGTATGGATTTAGTTGACTTTACATTTGTCAGTGCATATCATGAATTAAATTTAAGAAACTGATGTACTGATGTATACAGAACCTGGTGTATACAGAATTCTCAAATTTAAGGCTGGCATGCAATATCAGCACACTTAAAATGTTCAGTGTAAGACATTAGATACTTTTAATCTGACAGTGCGGTGTACTGACCGTAAAGTAACCCGTTTTTCAGTTGGCGTTTTCCATTTTCCACATACAGGTTATCGCTGCTCAAGGGGCCATTATTAATAAACACTTGTGCAGAGCAAGGTCACGGTTGTCCGGAGTGTACCCTGAAAACAAACGGACGGAGGCGGGGTGCACCTTTTAATGAGATGCCGGTCCATCACACTCGTGCGCTCACAGGTTCGTGGGGCGATTAAAAAAATACACATTTTTCCAGCCCTGAGAAGGAAGTAAAATTCTTTGCAGTTATATTATAAAAAGCAATGTGCAATCTAGAGCCACCAGTTCACCTGAGTGTTTGGATTGCGGGAGAAAACAAGAAAAATATGTGGAAAATAAGGGCTTCGTCGTCTCAAAAGTTACCCCTAAAAATCATTAGGTGGCCCACAGTCTATTCAGGAAGCTTAGGGCATGAAACAGAGTACATCCTGAACAGACATGTCATGAATATTGATGAAAATTAATGAAATCCACATAATTATTATATACGCCTTTCATTCTGTCAAGCACATTAATACTAGGGCATTAGAGGAGGTATGCAGCATTACTAGGTAATGTTTAATGTTGATTTGATTGTGACATTAAAGATTTGTTTATGCTGGTATAACAGTGACATGGGAGCACACTTTCCCGAATATCAGTAAAACACTGTAAAACACTTTGTGGCACATGCAGCACGGTGGGGTGCAGCACAGCACACACACGGGGGACTGTGTGGCATGGCGCACACACTGGGGATTGGGCCTCTTTATGATTAAAATGAAGAGGTTTCAGAAATCGTACAAAGAAAGTAAAAATGAGACATGGAACGGTTTCTAACACCAGTGGGACTACCTTGGTTTTCACCTTCCACATTTTCTCCAGTTCTTCTCTCAATCCCTGGTGTTTCTCCAGCTTCTCATATTCCTCCTTCCTGATGTTTCTTTCACATATATCACCACTGCTGTTTTCTCCTCCTCATCTATTGCCTCCGGGGTTTAATTCCCAGGCCAGGGGTACCTCCACCGTTCAATAAGGAGTAATTAGGCAACAGTCCGAATGCTACACCTGCTTGCTTCCCAATATTAGTCAGGAACAAAGGGAGCTGTTACAGCTCAGATGTTGCCTGGACTAACAAAGTTGAATACCGTGGAAACAGGACAGTAGTAAGTGTGTTGCTGAATATTGTCCACAGATTGTGAGTGTATCTATATATAGACAGATTCCTGATAACTTAAAATCTTTATGAACTTGATATCATACATAATGAGCAATGGCATGAGTGCAGATGGGGCAACTGAACAAACCAAGCAGGACTGCATAATGCAGTGGTTATTCAAGCAAAGTGCAGTGGCAGCAGATTACAGTCAATGAGGTTAAGCGATAATATTTGTGTTTTCAGCCTTAAACCCTGCAGTAGTTTAGAAAGGGCCAATAAACCCCAAAACACCTGCTCGCCACATAAAACAGAGGTACCCACCTAAGGAAAAAATACTTTCCCTTAATGTCAGTAAAATGAAAATCGTGGATCTGGTCCTATCTTTGAGGAAGAAGTGGGCAGAACTGGAGAGGATGCTGTGAAGAGGGTCAGTAGTTTTGAACTTCTTGGATTCACCGTGGCTGAGGATCTGAAGACACATTTCAGCTACGGCTCACCCACTGCTTAAGTCACGTCTCCCTCTCATCCCTTTTGATGTACATCTATGTATATATTGCTTGATGTTTGTTACGTACTGTTTTGTCTGTGCATTTATTGTCTTCATACTGGTGTTGTTGTAGTGACTGTCTGTTTATTACTGATCTAGTCTGCAGCGGACACGCAAACACAAATTCCTTGGTAGTGTACATACATGTTTATGGCGTAAAACTGGAATAAAAAGTAAATACACGATTCTCTTCACACGAGTTTAAAACCTGTTTTGGTACTGTGGGGCAACATATTATATCTATATAACACTAGATAAATCAACACAAGATACGTTATAAACGTAGCATCTATTTTGCCTGTCCTGAGGCAAACAAAAAAATAATGACATTTCTTTCTGCACCTACTTGCTGAACTCTTTTTCCTGGACTTAGCATTCTGTGGTGCAGCTGAAATTTAAGAAACAAAAAAACAGCAAAAACTCTCATTAGATAAACACATATATAAATTATTGAACACGGTCTTAATTTGAGATGCAGTGTGCAAATTTCACAGGTTTTGTGGCAAATACTTTTATACAAACTATAATGAAAGCAGGGATCTGAATCGTGGATCAAGCGTGAACTGTGCCAGCAGATCTATTCTCTCACTGTACTGGAAGCGCGTCCAAACGGGACATGATCTACAGACGGAACTAAAATGCGAACCACTCTTTCCCGACGAGAGCACTATAGTGGAGGACACAACACGGTCCTTCTTCCGGCTACCTCGCTACTACAAAAACTGAAGAATTTGTGAGTACTTGTAGAACTTTAAATGTAATAACGTGATTAAAAACAATAACAAGAACACGATTCGTTAGCAGAAAACTATGAAGAACGAATCCCTTCCAGAATTATAATCTCTTGGTTGTAACATGAGGCAGAGAGTCTCGTGGAGTAGATTAATTTGCAGAACAGACATAAATCGAGCACTGATAGCTGCCAGACATTCACCGGTTCCGAAGGTAGAAATGATGTAAAATGAATTAAGGATCTCGCTTCGTCAGCATGTTAAACCAAACGGAAGTAATTGTTGGCAGCTTGGTGTATATTTGCTCATTTTCACGCAGGCGAAATGTCCGAGTCCGGCCACAGTCAGCCTGGCATGTACGGCCAGGGACGGAGGAGGAGGAGGCGCCAGAACCGAGAGCCGGGCCCGCCTGGACAGAACCTGTCTGGTCCGGGCAGAGAACGGGAATATGTCCCCCGGGAGCGGAGGGTGAGCGTCAAGGGGAAGGGGGTGTTTGAGTATATTGCACGTACCATAAGAAAATGAATTCAACACTAAGTCCTGAGTACTAAAACTACTCTAATTTTAAGTCCGTGTTCAAAATCGCTTATATGTTCCTTTTTATCACCCTCCTCCGTTTCCATCTCACAATTTATCTTGCTCTTGTTTCATTGTTTCAGTTTGTTCTATTCTGTTCTTTTGTGTAACAATGGCGTGGCAGGTAGCGGCGGTGCCCCACAGTGTCTGGGAAATGAGTTAAAAACTGTCGAGTTCACCTGCTCTCCTCAGGTTTGCATGACTAAATAAACTGATGATAAAATGATCATTTTTTAAACACTACATATGATGTAGTTTATCACTGTAATTGGCATAGTTACGTTCATAACACCTCCCTGTTGAATCGACGACTGCAAATGATATTTCAGTGTGTAGCAAATCAAATTACAAAAAGTAATTCATGATGATACTTCCTCATACTGGGTTTTATCACTTAGTATTAAACTGGTAAGTAAGGCCTTCCACACATGCGCAAGAAGGGAATGGCGAACGATTTCCGTTCCCTCCCTTATCAAGAGCACAAGAGAGGTCACCATGAGTCAAATTAAACCTGACAGCCCTACATAAGGTAATTATATTTCTGCAAATTTTGGGGGAAAAATTAAATTTAATTCTTAAGAGTTGTTTAGGTGAGGAAGCTTGTGGTTGGTGTTGGTTCTTTGTTGACAGGGGCTCAGGGATCCTTTCCTTTGGTTCACATAGAGTTATGAGAAAATAATGACTTCTGACATTGTCCACAGGATGGCAGTGAGGAACCACCGGGTCCTGTCCTGCAGAAGACACCGATCATCTTGGCCAAACCTCCAGCAGAAAGGGTAGGATATGCAATTTGCTGGCAGTTGTGGAAATGACCTTGAATAGATTTTAAAGAAACACACAGATTCGTTCTGGTTTACTCTAGAAGTACGATGTTTTTTTTTTTTTCCTTGTGGGATCTTGTGGAAAAACTTAAAATTTTAAATCAGCCCCCCCAGCATGTTCGATAATAATGCTGCACTAACTTGATGTTTCAGTCTAAGCCAAGTCAGAGTGCCACCACGGGTGTCACCCCTTCGCTGGATAAGCCAATCATGCTCATTAAGCCGAGAGAAGATGGAGGGAAACCAACAACGTCCCCTGATTTGGCTCCTCCAACTCCAGGCCCAGGGATTGCCAAATTGGAGAGAGAGGGCCAGCGTCCCACCCAGCCTGTCTATCAAATCCAAAACAGAGGCATGGCCTCTGCTGCTTCCAGTGGTGTAGTGGACCGTGAGTTTCCGTGATCTTGGTCTTTTTTTCCCTTATGTCATGAAACATGATTAATAATACATTGATTTCTTCTTATTAATAAAATGGACTTAATGTGTGGATAGAAATCTATTGAGTAATGGTGTTTTAATATTTGCCAACTCAACTGTATCCAGCAATCGCTTTACCTATGAAAGTAATGTGTTCTAGGAAAACAATAAGATAAAAATTTAACAGGACAGGTGAAACCAATTAACTTCAATGGTTCAATTTTAAATGGTTCCAACAACTCAGGAAATGAGATTAGGGGAACCCAAACTTTACCTGTACAAAGCATGTCTGACACAGCAGCACCCTATTAAGTACAAGAGAACAACAAAAACATTCTGCAAGGAACAGCAGCAGCAAAAGGCAGCTCATAAACTGTTATAACATTTTCTATCATAAATAAAATATATATACACCTACGCCAAAGTAATTAAATATACTTGAGTCCTAGAAATTGTTCCAATATTGAGAAGCAATTTCCTATGTTTATGAGGAAAAATATGACTCAATTGGGGTTCATCTGCAAAACCCCATATAATCTCCCAAAATATCCCTAATGCTCAAAAATACCTATTTCAATGTGATAAAGAACACTTTAAACACTGATTACTAAACAGTTAATGACGGAATTACCATGCATTGGGCGTTTACATGCAGTTATTTTTTATTTGGTATCATGCACTGCTCTTAATTCCTTAAGTATTAAGAGCAACAAATGTTTAACAGTCAAATTTATGCAAAAATGAAGAAATGAAAATATAAAACAGCAATAAGATGTACTTACTGTAATGGGCTCTTGCTATATTGACCTGGGCTACTTTCCAACCGAACAGAAGTTAATGGAATCATGAAAGGTTTGAACACCAGAGCACAGGAGGCTGAGAATGCAGATGCTGGGCACAGTGCTGCCATGCAGCTTCAAGCTTGTACAAATCCAGAATATTCATCTGAATAAGGTTTTTTTTTTTAACAGCTGTGATTGGACAGACAAAGCTTCTACCTCCAGAGAAAATGAAGCACAGCATTAAGCTAGTGGATGACCAGATGAACTGGTGTGATAGTGCCATGGAGGTAAATAAAAGGACCGGTGAAATCCATTGTTACTGCTTTTTATTTTTACCTGAAATAAAAATTAGTACACAGTGTCCCATGCCTTGCATTGTGCATCTTATGTGTCCCTGTTTAACTATCCAAGGTAGAGAGGAAATGGAATGGAAAATGATAGACTTTATGCATGATTTGCTCCACAGTATCTTCGGGACCAGACTGATATGCTAGTGGTGGGGGCTATTGGACTGCAGGGAACAGGCAAATCCACAGTCATGTCACTGCTGTCAGCTAACCTTCCTGAAGATGATCAGAGGTACTGATTCATTCAAAATCCTTAATTTGAACTGTGTTCATTCCTTTGAGCAAGTAAGAGCTGAATATGTGAATGCACGGTTTTTGCACGGTTCACGTGGATCCCATTTATACATCCCATTGCTGTTCTGCTGGGGGGATTTTGTGTTAAACGTAATACCTCTGTCAAAGTTTCAGCAGCAGGTTATTTTTCATTGCATTTGTTATCACTTCTAGTCCAGGGGAGCTTCAGTGGTAGCTTTAATTTTTTTGCCCATTAGCTGCATATTACAAGTATACTGATGGGGATAAAGTTTTGGTTTCTGTCTGTTAACCCAGTTAGTTAAAGAACAGTGATTGCTTTTGCCTGACCTTTGGATTTTATTCTTATTTTCTAGGGCTTATGTTTTCAGAGCACAGAGTCAGGAGATCAAAGAGAGAGGTGGCAACCAGAGCAGTGGAATCGATTTCTACATTACGCAGGAGAGAGTCATCTTCCTAGACACCCAGGTCAGGTTCCCAAGTATTTTTATGATATGAATACAGGTATATTGACAATTGTGTCTTTCTGCATTAACAAAAATAAATTCAGAGAGCAATTTTTAGACATTTTAAAGCAACTTTTCATTTCTTATATTGCTGTTTTTGGTAGTGCAGTTTAGATTCCTAATCTCTTCCTGACACCTGCGGCGAGCACAATTCACTGATGTTCTGTTACATACTGTTTGTACTCAACAAGTGATGAAAATGGTACTCGCTTGTCACGGGCTTATTCAAAGCACAAGCTGCAGCTTTCACGCACACTTTTTTCTAACAGTTTGATCACATTTATTTTTGTCATCCATAATGAAAGCTTTTCTCGCACTCTTGTTTTTTTGCCGTTATTTCCAACACCGCAAAGGGACGTGCCGCACAACTCGGCGCCAAGGTTATAGAAAAGTAGCAGTTGGGATTGATACGAGAACATTTCAAAGTCACCGAATATCCCTCAGAGTGCAGTTAAGTCAATCATTTAAAAAATGGGAAGAACATGGCACAGCTAAAAATCTTCCTAGAGCAGAGTCTTCAAAAACGGAGGCGCCGTATAAGGACCAGTGCACCAGTGATTTAGGTGTGTCACAGTAAAGAGTTGTTTAACCGTTGAAATAAATTTAGATCAACTGGTAGAGATTTGTGTTCACCGTGACATTTAAGTTGTTCTGTGATGATCTAAGCACCCTAGTTAAATCTCTTATGATTCAATATAGCAAAACAATAAAACACGAGAAAATCGGACGAGTTAATAGTTTTAATAGGCACTTTATATTAATAGTTATTATGACTGCTGTCCAGAGCTATGTTTCCTCTTCAGGAGTTGGTATAAAGTATCATGTAATATATTAAACTATGGTAATAAACATTGTAAAAATGTTGTAATATTGGGCATAACATTAAGCTGTATTTTTGCATAATGCATAAAAATGTTTTGTGCCACGTTTTGAGACCCAGCACCAATATGTTGTGTTGCCCTGTTCTGTCTACAGCCGATTCTAAGTCCTTCCATTTTGGATCATCTCATTAACAATGACCGGAAGCTGCCGCCAGAGTACAACCTCCCTCATACATATGTGGAGATGCAGGTCAGCAGAGGCTCTGTGGCTTTCGTTTTCTCGAAAAACTAAATCACACAACCCAGGCAACTAGCTTTCTTTAAAAAAAAAAAAAAAAAGTTCAAAACTGTCACAGTGCCCATGTGGCCACATAGCAGCTATAACACACTGAGAGTGAATTTTTCCTTTTTGAAAGAAAAGGAAACTTACAGTCTTGTATCAGTTCCTTTTCCAACTGTTGTGGAAACAAAATTACTGTGTAACAGCCAGAAAAAACACATTGAGTCATGGATGCGTGGAACTGCTAGTTGCATCTGTCTCATAGCCACCATATGTGTTGTTTCCAAAACAGAGAATGGAAATGGTTTTTCATTGTCTTCCTTTTGCATATCTGCATGGGGCAGTCATCCGGAGAGCATGCAATTTTAGCACACTGAGTCACAATCGAACCCCACACCCACCAAGCAGCCCTGGAACTGTGAGGCACCTGCCTGTGTGGCCCACTCCTCCACTACAACCCTCCATATACTCAATATTATATAATACATACACACTATAAGACTATTTTCTCTGCCTACAGTTGTCATTGTTTTTTAATGACAGGAACTGACTAAACTACCACACCTTGTTTGCAACCGAACAGACTAATCCGAAACTGAAAGGTTTTCCTCTTGAGTATTCACGAGAGATTCTGCGGGGGGGTAAAGCAGGGAAACAAAAATTAATAGGCCACTTCTTGTCCTGTATTTTGCTATGCTGCAGTAGAAAAGGAATGTGGCAATTTTACGAAAATGCGTGATTTTTACATTCACTGTTTTCTTATCCTGTTTGCCAGTCTCTACAGATTGCTGCATTCCTCTTCACAGTCTGCCATGTTGTTATTGTGGTTCAGGACTGGTTTACAGACATCAACCTATACAGGTATTTTTGATTTTCACTCGCACCTCTGCAATGAAAAAACACTATTGTCGATTTGTCTCCATCTCAGAATTTCAATATTTGTCAATCAGTGTCCTTATTCTCATTGGACAAAAGCACATCTTTAATTTTAGAGCCTGTTAAACCACCCCCCTCTACATTTTATCCTGGTAATTCTCTACACAGTACATCTATTCAGCCCCCTGTCTGACCAACGTAATGTAAATATTACGTTTATTTTGGAGGGACTGCCATTTGGCAGTTTTAACAAATATCATAACTCCAGTCCCAAAGATGTCAGGACAGATTATATCAACTGGTTGATTTTAAAGATGTGTTGGAAATCTGATGCAAAACCGCTGAAATGAAAGTGATTTAGTTAGAGATTTTTCAGAAGTGGTGAATGGATGCCGAAAACCACAGTACTTTGAAAATCCCTCAGTCAGCACTTCAGATATGTGGAACCTTATTTCCTCTTTCAGTGGACCAGTGTGCTTTTGTCTAGATTTCTTCAGACAGCAGAGATGCTCAAGCCCTCAACACCATCGGCCAGTCACGACAACACAGGATCCTCTGGCTCCGATGAGGGGTCTGAATATTACCCCCACGTCGGTGAGTATCGCTACAGATACGCTGGTTATGTGCCAGCGCACAACCGTGTATAGTTATAATCGTTTCACACACAAACACGGGCAACAAGGTTCCAAAATGTTTGTGCTTTACAGCCTGATAAACTATACCAGCCTCCTTTTCCCCTCAGTCTTTCCTCAATTACTCCACACCTTCCTAACTTTGTCAAAATTATGAAGTTTCTTGGTTTGTTGTCAGGAGAGGTTCATCTATTCACGACGACCTTCTAGTGGCAATAATGCTGATTTAGTACTGCACTGGTAGTGAAAACAGATGTAAAAAACAACATTATTTCTGTTCCTATTTGCATCTGTAAGCAACATCATACAATACCGAGGGACTTCCGGTGTCCGCATGGCTGACAGTTACGAACACAGCCGCACGCACAGGCAAGCTTCTTCTGTTCACCTCTCGTGTCTGCGCAGTGTTCCTGCAGAACAAAGCCAGGAGGGAGGAGTTCTGCCCCCAAAATCTAAAGAAGATGCACCTGATAGTGGACAAACTTATGGCCCACTCTCACTTGAAATACAAAGGTGAGGTGAGAATAGCTGCTCAGGGGATATCTGTACATTGCCAGACTTGCGCTTGGCAGTTTTTCACGTTCTGAGCGAGTCTGAAGTGTTTCAGTGAGGCGTGACGGATCCTGTTTTCTCAGGCACGGTGTCCATGCTGGACTGTAACATCTTCCCTGGCCTGGGGAGGGATTACTTGGAAACGGAGGTGAATCTGTTTCTGCTGCCAATGCTAGAAACGGAGGGAGAGGATGGCTTGACAAGGGCAGGTCAGAACACTATGGATCTGTAACAAACGCTAACACGTGTGACGTTATTCGCATCCGATTCTCGCCGTGTCGCGCGTGTGTGCGTGTGTGTGTGCGTGTGTGAGAGGTGGGGTCGGTACGTATTTGCATGTGTTTGGTGAGTTTTGTCACCTGTGTCCACAGTGTGGTTCTATTTTGGTCACCAGGGTCAGGAGTGGCGCCCCTCTTCTCTCTGCTTCCTGGGTACAGGGGGCATCCCAGCTTCTCCACCATGGCTGCCAAACTGCGCAGTCAGGTCCTAGCGATGTCCCGCTGCCAGCTATCCCACACCATCCTCACAGAGAAGAACTGGTAAGCTGCACGATGCAGGTTTTATATAAATCAGTGAGTTATATAAACCGTAAATGTGAGTGATCAAATTTTATAAAAGTCCATAACATTATATAGCTGTGAGAGGATCATTGTTAGTATGTTTTAAACAGGATTCTAATTAGATGTTGTCTGCTGGGTAAATTTTTCATACGATGTGTTCTGGATCTAACTAGGTTTCACTACGCAGCTCGGATCTGGGACGGGGTTAAGAAGTCCTCTGCTCTGTCGGAGTATAGCCGCCTGCTGTCGTAGTCCTGAGCTTCGGGTGCCGTCATAAGCGCACAAACATTAGCGTTGTCTGTGGCTCAGCTGACACGCGCAGCCCTGCGGAGAAGACGCCGGCGCTCCTCACGCACGACCGTTCGCGTGGCGGGAAACGACAGACCGTACAGGATTACGGGGGGCTCCTGTCGTTCCTGTTTTGTAGCCCTCGTGGTGCACGGAGCAGGACTGGGGAGAGAAGGTGAATGCTGGCGCGACAAATTACATATATACTAAAACAAGGTTTTGGTGTATAAGACGAGTTAAGTTTTATCCTGGTTCGTATACGCTAAATTGATTAATAAAAATATTATGTTGGTAACATTTGATAGTGAAAAATAATGTTGTCATTTCCACGTGCTGTTGATCAACGTTATTCGCATAGTTGTCTTAAGGGCGCATTTTTGGTAAACTGCTATAGTTAGGCCCTTTGTACAAAAGTGCCACCTTTTGAATACGTGTGAGGCTGAAAGGGGTGAGAAACTATTTATTTAGCGACACGTGAGGGGATAAATTTTAAACTAGTAGTATCAGATACAGACGATGGATATTACTACGCGTGAACATCTTGAACGTACGCGGAGAGAACCGTGTCCGGAGGCGACGCGGCGTCGCTACTTCAGAGCGCTTTTCAGACAACTGCAGGGGTATTTCACATGACAGCCTGCAGTCCTCAACTTTAGCACTACATTACGTAAGTTTGGAAAAGGAATTCTGTGTTGCCCAACATCATTCTTGCCCTGTTGCAGTATCCAGTTGTGCGCTTTTTCTTTTGAAATTACCGTGGTAACAGAGTATCCGGGCTTTTCGGAGGTAAACGTTCCCCGATATATAAACCCGAAACACGTTTGGCACCGTGGTTGTGCTCAGCTGGCCCTTCTCCTACAGGAGCAGCGTGTCGGTAGAGATGTCGTACTGCTACCGTGTGGAATTTCACTTGTTGCTTACAAAACTCACGACCTTAAACTATGCTGTGGGCAACCGTGACGTCCACGACTTTGCACGTTGCCCACTGAGGCAGGAACCGTCGTCCCGTAAATGCAGAGAAGACGGTTAAACGGAAAGGTGACAGAAAGGGAGGGAGGCGCTCCAGCGAGGACGTGAGCTCTGCTGGCGCTGCAGGCGAACCGGGCCACTCGCCTCCGCTTTCCGCAAACCGCCGCTTCCGCCCGGGTTGGCCGTCGTCCGCCCCCGTCCCGTCTTCCTGTCTCGCTTTGCTTTTCCGTCGTGAGGGAGCAGGGCGCAGAGCGGCGGGTGTGTAGGTCTAGTTACACCGATGCTTCAAAATATGAGCCAAATAAGCGGTGGATTTTGGAAAGTGGGTTGTTTTTATTCAAGCGTCGTACACAAAGTATCCAGTGCACATTGAGACACAGCAGAAACGCAGCTTTTTTACTCTCAGATTAGTCTGACTGCTTTTATATAAGCAGCAATTGACAAAATAAACCAATAACCACTTGAGCCACACAACGATTGCAGGTAGTATAATACGCGTACATCGTAGTTCACCACTCTGGACGATTACTTTAGATTATACTGGTACAGAAAACAGCTGTTTTGTGAACGAACTTGACGTGACGCCGGTTTTATACTTCGGACTGTTTCACGGCCTTCAGTAACACCCTCTGCGAGTCGTCGGCCAGCTCGTCCAGGCAGTTCTTCAGCATGTAGTACGTGGTCCCGTACGAGATCCCCCCCGCAGCCATGGACCCCACAACTGGAACGTTACTCAGCAGGTACTCAACAAACATCATACTAGCCCCAGCTGCCTTGGTCAGCAGCTTAATGACAACGTCGGCATTTATCTCCTTATTCAGGGGAGACTTAAGACCTGATTTCAGTTCTTCCAGAGGGACCCCGGTTCTGGCTGAGAGGTTCTGCAATGATTCCTCATCCAGGCCAAAAGCCTTGTAATACCTGGTGATCTCCTTGACCAGAATAGACACATCCACAACCACCGATAAACCGGGTATGGGCACTGCAGCCACCGTGCCTGAAAGTAGAGCCATCTTCCAAATATCAGCCTGCAGGGCTTCCCTCTTCCTCTGGTTGATCTCCAGCGTCATGTTAGGCAAGGCCAGCAGCAAGATGTTTCGCTTGTGTTTGGGGAGCTCCTTCTCCATCGTCGCCTCGAGCAGAGGGAAGTCATAGCAACCCCACTCAAAGCTGGAAATCAGGAAGACCTTGGGAGACTCCACGCCGTTCTCCTGAAGACCTTGAAGACAGAGGGAAAAGTTACACTTGCACACCGTACACAGAGCAGCGAGACGCTGAACTTTAAACGCCTTTGTCTGCGTGGAAACTGAACGTCTAAAAATCCGTTACTCCGGGTTCGGCTTCGGTCGTCCTTAGTACCTTTAACGCAATCATCTCGGATCTGGTTCAGCACCTTGGCCTGGTCGAAGGTCAACTTTCTTTTTTCTGCACGTATGCTGTCGTCAATTTTGGAGCGGACAAAGTAGAACCTCTTCTTCATTTTCTGGATTTGCATGGCCAGTTCCACGTTGCTGGCCTTGAAACGCTCAGACGCAATGATGATGAAGAAATCGTAGCGTTCAAAATCAACCTGCTCAAGGTAGGTGTCTGCCTTGAAGTTGAGGGTTCCAAGCCCAGGTAGGTCCCACACTTGAACATTTGGATACTTGGGATGGGGATAAGGCGTTGGCTTCATCGTAGTCTCCACTACACCGGTGGGGGCTGAATTCTGCTCTTCGTCGCCGATGCCCCGGAAGGCGTTGACAAAGGTGGACTTGCCAGACCCAGACTCTCCAGTCACGGCAACGTTAAGCGTGACTTTGTCCAGTTGGTTAATGTAGTCCTGGATCTTCTCGGCCGCTGAAGCTAAACTGCTGTCTTCCAGCGCACTCCTAATTTCTTGCACTTCATCCTCATGAATTATGTAAAAGTCTTCCATAATTTACCTAATAAAATATCATACTTTAGTCCTTTGCAAAGAAATATTTCCCAGAGGTTTGTTCATTTAACTCTTCTTACAGAGAAGAGGAGGACATTTCACGTGTGTCAGGATTCCCATCACTCTACATTAGTTCCAAATCTTAACTGTTCTGATAACAAAGTACAGAAAAAACTACTTTATTCATTTAGCTGGACTTACAACAACCTGCACCTGACACTTGGTGCAACTGGGTAATTTCCGCCGGACCAGTTCGGGGTAAATACCTCGATCGAGGGCACCGGAGCCGGACGGGGAGTTAGAACCTGCGACCTCTCAATCCAAATGCAGCGGTTCCTCCAACAACCTGTTGCCCCAAATCTGTCAAAAAAAAGCGCAGAGGTAAATCACTGTATTATTGTGCTGGTGACGTGTGACAAACCTTTGTTTGGACCACAGACCTTTGTTTCAGCGTCACGAACAAACACGTCACACCACGTCACTGGTTTAGGTTTGAACAGCGGCTAAATGCTGGGTTTTACTGGAAAACGGCACCGTTTCTTCCACAGTTTGGTCTTATTTGACATTATGATCTCAAGAGGAAAGTAAAGGTCAAATATTGCGGGTGCAGAGCTTTGGATTCCACTGTCTGCTGGTGAATCGAAGTGAAAGAATCTCAGTATGAATATTGAAATAGTAAAACACGGCACCGAAACACAAAGTGAGGAGATCGGCGACTTACGACGGAGTCGGGAAAGAGTCGGTCGCAAGTCGGGGACTCCGCGGCACGCGGGTCAAACCGAGTCATCACTACATTATAATAATAATAATAATAATAATAACAATAACAACAATAATACAAACTGCACAGCCTCCTTTGCATGTATAATACCAGCACTACTAGGACTATAACCGCCCCCCCTTCGAACTTATGATAAAAGGCGAGAATAAACAGGTATTTTTACTTCGACAATAACTACAACATTTACAGCGTCTCCTGTTCGCAGAAACACCTTTAAACTGTGAACTTTAAACTGAGCGAAAAGCGAAAAGAAACGCGGGCGAAGTTCTCTCACCTGCGGCCGGCGGACTGAGACAGTGAACGACGAACCGCTTGGACCTTCCTTCGACCCACAGAAACACAAAAGAGGGAAGTAACGAGCCGCCGCCCCCCGCGTCATCCGAGGACGAGTTCCCCCCATTAAAACCTGTTCGAACAACAAAGGCGAAAAATGTACCTGGTAAAGGTGGGAATAAGGACTGAGGTGGAAGGAACCACTGCGGTTAAAGAACTTCGAAGCGAAGCCCTCGACGTTCTGCTGAAGTGAACTTTGTACGTGGAACCTCCTGGTGGCCACATTTCCACCGTGGCTACAATTTACACACATTCAAACTTTTCAATGTGTAACATCTGAAGCAAAACAAAGTGAAAATCATTTGGGGTCTCACACACACACACACACACACACACACACACACACACACAGTCAGTCACAGTCACTCACACACAGTCACACACAGTCACTCACACACACACACACAGACACACAGACACACACACACACACAGTCAGTCACAGTCACTCACACACAGACACACACAGTCACACACAGT
>UFQX01001177.1:125611-137951 GCA_900497675.1 Arapaima gigas | reverse complement strand
GAATCTAGCAGAAATTCCCCACAACTTATTTCCTGCAACTGCCTTGTTCCAAGGTCACTCTGTAGTTGGATCCACCGTGCTGGGGGGGTCCCCTCCCTGACAGACCCACGCCGAGGCCTCTAGGATTGCAGCTTGTCTTGCGAAAGTTTCCCTTGTGTTGTCTGTGGGGGGTGGGGGTGCAAATCCGATGGATCAAAATAAAAAAATCTTAAGGGCCTGGGTTGAATATGCATATGCTGGGTTGTATACATGTAATAAATGTCTGTGTATAGTTGTATTTTTTTAGTTTTGTTTTAACCCTGCCCAAGTCAGAGAGCCCTTTAAAGAACCAGTACATACATTTCCCAGAGGAGAAAAGATCATAAACATATCAAAACAATGTAGTAAATAAGAATACTTGAATGAATAAGCGCCAATAATGTAATGTGAACACATTTTGTAATTATTTTGACTCGCACACTTCCAAGCTTTTCATGAAACCGGTTCAAAGTCACACGATGGAATACGGGGGGAAAACGCGAAAGGACACGTTTGAGTGTTTGCACAGGGTCGCGTGTGAGCAGACAGCCGCGCTGGTGGCTGCACCTTCTCTTCAGTATGTCGGCTTTTTTTTTTATATTATTATTATTTTTTTTTAAGCTTGTAAAATACGTCACGATGGATATATTAGCTTCTAACGTTGCACTGAGTGTCCACCCCTCAATCAGCTAATCGTACAAAATGACACAAAGTACCGAGGGGCAAAGTGGCAGTTCACGTGTAAATGTTTACTCAAGGACTTAATGGAAAATAACTTTTTTTTTGTTTATCTGTAAAATGTTTATCTACCTTTATAGTGGCTTTTTTGTGGAGTAATCCAACAGAGGATTATAATTGAGTATTGCACCATTTTTTTTCAGATTATAAACAGTGGAAAAAAGTATGAAAACATTAAAAAGGAAAAAAAAAAACTTTAAGAATTGTGGCCATAGGTTGATGTGGAAGTACTAGAAATCTGTGCTCATAGAGCAATTGAACTAAAACTGTTGGGAGGTGAATTTATTGTGAGACTAATTTCAGAGGTGCCTACCGTTTTGTTTGTCATGTTTTTGTTTGTTTTTTGTTTTGTTTTCCATGTTGCAAGGCCACTTGTCGTTTACAAATGTTTTATGGTTCTGAAGTTCAAATTAAAAGGAATTTACTATGGGAATGTTGGGGGGGGAAAGGACTTATTCTCTTCCATCAAAGGAAAAAAAAAAACTTTACAGAATGAAGACTTGTGCTACTTTCATAACTCTGGGATCGATCAGTGTTTTTCCATTTTATTTCATTAAAATTTTTTTTCCTTTTCATAAATGTTGACTTATGGACTGTAAGCCTGTGTGTTTTGTTTTATTTTCAGTTATTAAAAGACATTTGTTCACTATCTTGCACACACATACAAAGTGGACGTCTCAGGAAAGCCCAGGTTCCAGAGTACCTACTCCACGCCATTTTAATGTACATTTTTATGAGAAAAGGATAGTAATGAAAAAAAAAACTCCAAGCACTGAAGGTTATGGATTTAAGAAGAAATATACCTTTGTTTCTAAATCCGTAGCAGTTACATATTTACCAAATAAAGGACTCAAAATGAACTCTAAAAATGGAGTGCTTTATATAAGAAATCTATATATGGAAATTGCTTTACATTTTAAACAAAATGATCAATGATTTTTGATTGTTAGTGAATTAACATGCAGTTCCTGTATGTTTTAACTTTATTGTATTTTCTTAAAGAGGTCCCTTCCTGTGAAACGCAGGAGCGTTGTGCATTACGCTTTCTTTCCTGTTCTGTCATTTTCTCTGTTGTTGTGGCAGGTATTAAACAAAAAAAAAAAAAAAGACTTTAAGAATAGTTGGGTTTTTCTGCAACAAACTAGAGGAGAAGCTGGTTTGAATGGATCATGATCTATGCACATGGGGGGTGGCCTGCTCTGGGGTTCAGGGCTCATCGTCGGGGTGTGTTTCTCTTGTGCTCAGATGCTCTGTTGTCCTCTTCCCCGCTTCCCGCCAGTCCTGCGTTGTGCTGCCATGCTGCGTGTTTCCAAAACCAATGAGAGTCTCTCATTCTGCTAAGCACTGTGGGTTTTCAGGACAACCCCATGATTTCCAAGGGTTTCTTTGTTCTTTTTCTTTGTGGGAAGGAGGAGGGTACAATTGTGCTTTTGCCTTTTATTTTTAAATATTTAGGTAACATTCTGTATTGAGATTTAAAAAGAAAAAAAAATGGTGGCTTTTTCTCTTACTCCTCATAGAATGTGATTGTTAATGACATGCACCGGAAAAATCATTAACTATGGAGCTTCTTTTGAACTATTAATAAATTGCAGTTTTTTTCTTGGCTGTTATGATATGGTTTATGTTTGAGTTGCATTCTGGATCACTTCATGTCAACATATTGCCCTGTAGGAGACCGCAAAGATGAACAGTTGAAGATCCTTTTTGCCGTTTGGTCTCGCCGATTCACGGCATCACATTTAACTGGTTCCCCGCTGCGGTTTAAGGAAAACCGATTTCAAACTGTGTGAGTTTAGCCTTGTCAGGTGATGAAACCTCTTCAACATGCAGTGTGCCTCATGTCCGTCTACTAGAACCAGGTCTGGTCTGGAAGGTTTTTCAGCTCTGCTTGTGGTTCTTTCTCTGAAGAAGCTTTTTAAAACATCTACAAAGCTACGTGTTTTAGCGGAGCCGATCGGTTCGAGTTGGCCACCAGGGCTGTTGCTGGGGTTTGACCTGACAACCTCCAGGTTACAGATCGGAAGCAGAAAACATCAGTTCTGAGAAGGCAAACTAAACGGGACATCGCAGCTGCCGGTGTAGAAATGGGAACGACCGGCAGGGTTTTAAGTACGGTTGTTTTAGAGGTGAGACTTTGGTCCTCGCCCAGAAGTTTTGGTTGCACCAGGAAAACAGTCTTAAAGGTCAAACATGTAAAGGGGGGGAAAAAAAAACAAACATGCTTTCTTCTAAAACCTCAAATCCATTTGTCCATCTTTCTCAACAAGGTAAAGCTTTCTCCATCCGCTGTACATTTCTGCAAGGTAACATCAGTTTAACCGTGAACGGTGGAGATAGGAAGCTGCAGAGACGTCTCGTGACAAAAACGAACACGTGCTGGAAGCGGCGATTCTCCTTGGTGGAGTATGAATCATCATCGAGAATCACTGAGTTTCACTACGGAAAGTGTTACACAGATTGTGTTGAAGTGCCATTGATGGTAACGTGGCTCCTTTTGGGGGGGCATTTCTGTTCCTGCTCTCAAAAAAACGCGTGGCTGGATCACAGCAGCTTAGAGGAAGCTGGCCTGATGCGAATGTCCACCTGAGGAAAGTGCATTATAAAACAGGGGTTTGGTGGGGGGAAGTAGTTTAATTTTGAGTGGTGTATTATAGCAATGCGTGAGGTGAGGTTTACTGTAAACTTACTGCACTACAGATGTTGCAACATCCAGCAGCAACATGTTTGACATTCGCACGTTTATCCCTTCCTGCGAGAGTAACTAGAAGAGTCAACTCTAGCCACCGAACGTTCTTATGGAAAATTTTATTCTATTTATCTTGGCATGTAAAGCTTTTTGCCAGCTACAATCTGAGTAAAAGAAACACTGGAAGACAAGAAATAGGAAAAAAAGAAAAGCTTTTCACACAGTTGCCTCCAGATATGTGAAACTGATAATACTTTGATCCTTGAGAACTTCAATCTCACCACTGAGACGTGGTCCATCGTACTGATGTCTCTGGGCAGCTCTACCAATAAACAGAATGTTTGTTATACTACAGGATGGGGGGGAAGAGACCAACCAACCGGGATGGACCTCACAGGACGCAAACCAAACGTTCCCTTTGGAACAAGCGCAGGCTGAGAGGGTTGGATCCAAGGTGACAGGAGGGCGGACACGACCAGTGACCTCAGACGGTCACCCAAGCAGCCCCTGAGGGCTGCCCTCCTCAGAGGTGCAGGTGGCCCTCTTGGGGCTCACGTAGTAGTTCTCCTGTGAGAGTCGGCAGCGTGGCTTGTCACTCACAGAGAAGTTTGTCTCCTCCAGATGCAAGGAGTCCAGGGCCCCCAGGGGTCCCTTCTCCCTCTTCGGTTTCAAGCCTGTCATTTCTTCATAGATAGGAAGTGGGTTCTGTGGTCGCTCATGACGACACACCTTGCACTGAAAACAAGAATTGAAATAAGGAAACTAAAAGCTCAAAATGTGAAGGGTGGATTGAGTAATGAACATTACAACAAGTCTGAGAAAAGGACACTTTTATCCACCTTGTCCTTCTAAAGAGTGTGGGGTTTTGCAGGTGCTATTTTCAGGTTAAGCTCTTTGTCCAAGGGCACAGTGTCACTTTGTGTAGAAAGTCCAGCCAGGTTTGACCTCAAGGACGCAAAAGACGCGCTGTACTCACACACAGAGCAACCGCCAGAGCGGTGGCGATGAGCAGGAAGACAGCGGTGACCGCGGAGATGGCGTACAGCAGAAGGGAGTAGAGGGAGCAGTTGCATTCCGGTTCTGAGGAGAAACAAGGTGCAGAAAGCAGTCAGGTTGTTGGTCAACAGTGTGATGCCACTGGCAGAGCCTTCATCAGGACACCAGGCAGAACCGACACTTTATGTCATTTTCTCTTGGACACGATCAGACAAATATAAAAACAAGCTCGGGGGGGGGGGGGGCTCTGCGACAACCGTGCGAAACACTGAACCGTGTAAAACAAATGAGACCTGGTCATGAGTGCAAGAGGTGTGGCGGCGTCACCACTGCACTCACAAGTGCAAGAATCACTTCTCCTGCAGCTACTGAAGCAGTAAACAGCAGTTCTGATTTACATTTTAACTGGAACTTACCAAACCCCCCACCACCCCCCCCCATTTTGTCCAGCTAGTTTCTGAAAAGCCTTAAACAAAACTAAAAATGATCGCCAGCATATTTATAAAGTGTTAAACTGACCTGTGACCCTCGCCAGTATTTTCAAACCTTTTCAACAATAATTTACACCTGTTACAACTAAATACGGGGTGTAAGTTTATCTAAAATTTCAAATTTATAGGCAAATTGTGCAAGTGAGAAACCAGATCAGTTGCACTTTGTTTGTTTAGACCGGCACCTATATTTAATTTGCATATTGCTAGATTCTACAGCTCATCCTTGTTAAAAGCAGATACATCTCATCTGTGTTGACATTCTAACCACATCCCCAGTTCACATAAAAATTCACAAGTTTTTAAAATAACATATGAGAAGTACAGCAGCAGGTAAGATGAGGGTGTCAAACCGACAACCTTCAGGTTTCAAATCCGTGGGCTAAAAAAATGCACCGATTCCACATGCTAACACACGCCGACTTCCCCCAAAGCTCACAAAGCAGCTTAAAACTGTTGAGATGTTCACTCACCTCCTTCTTCGACAAAGAGAAAGTAACTTGGAGAGCCCATGACAGTTTTGTCGTGGGGAGTGGAGTTATACATGAACTCACAAACGTAGAAGCCGCTGTCGCTCTCCTGCAGAGACAGGACAGTTATGTTGACCCGGTGCTGGTTTAAGTCAGCCAGGGTGTGAACGCGACCCTCAAACTCGGAGTTGTGAACCGCTTGGCTCTTGGGCGCGAGAAACATCATCTCCTTCTCTGGCTGAGGAGACTTGAGCTTCAGGTAGAAGCCAATTGGAGGCGCCGCTCTGTCATGGGACTCGCAGAAGAAGTTCACCGGATCCCCCTTGCTGCGCTTGAGGTGCACGACGCCGGCCGAGGCTGGAAGTCAGAAGGTTGAAATTCGATTGGTTAATTAACAGAGAAGAATTACAGGAATTCACAAAGAGCAGATCGTATCAAGTGTGGTTTCATGCACAGGAAGGACTATTCTGTACTTCAACAGCTGATCTTCTGTACGTAAAACAGCCAAAAACTTTGAAGCTACTACACATTTCTATTAACAGCCATTCTTTACCTTTTTGGGTGCAAAAAGATTTTTTTTGAACATGTCAATATCCTTGCAGCCTGCATTTAGTCGTGTTTTAGGTCCGTTGCTATTAAAACAAATACTTGAAGCTCGAGATGGTTCTGCTGATACTGCGAGATAAAAAACCACGTGAAAGACAATGAAGGACACTGGACGCTGCTGCGGAGAAACACTTCCTGAACCTCAATGGCTTCTCACATCCTGTCAGATGAGTACGGAGCTTCTGACTGAGAAGCGGTGTGACAACATCCTCTCAGTGCAGAAGGTTCTTTTAAATAAATCTTCCATTCCTCTCGGAATAAATCAGAGCAAACGCCTCGGGGCGTCGGGAGACCTGCTTTTTGGGATGGTCTCCACTTGTTGCCTTAAACATGCGCGTTGGGAATAACGCAGGCAGTCAGATGAACATCTCCACGTGTGATTTCATGCGGAAACATTACAGTTCCTCCTCACTTTATTACTAAGAAAAAATGTCGAGGTGCAAAAATTGAGTGAACTAACAGTTTTGGAAACAAAACCGAACACTAATACTTTGAACAAACGTATCGCACATCAGTTTAGAGTCACCAATCCGTGTGAAACACACAAAGTATGGCCACGAAGGTGGGTTTATTTTTAGGGGGGCTGTTTATATTTGTGCATTCTGGTGCTTTTACTGTTTTATTATAAATGACTGCTATGAATACAGTACTGTGCAAAAGTCTTAAGCACCTGTGGGAGAAATGCTATAAAGCAAGGATGGTTCCAGAAATAATGTCACGAATACTTATTAATCAATAAACCTTCTAAAAAGTGCAGCAGACAAAAAAACCTCAATCAGATCAATATTTGGTGGGACCACCCTTTACCTTTAAAACAGCATCAATTCTCTTATGCAAACTTGCATGCAGTTTAAGGTAGAGGTTGGTAGGTTCTTCTTCCAAACATTTTGAGGAACTGGCCACAGTTCTTCTGCAGACTTTGACTGTCTCTGCATGTCCTCCCAGACTGACTTGATCATGTTGAGATCAGGGCTCTGTGGGGACCAGACCATCTGCTGCAGGATTCCTTCTTTTTGCTCAAGATAGTTGTGTATAACTGAGGTTGGGTGTTTGAGGTCATTCTCAGGCTGCAGAATGGATTTGGGACCAACCAGAAACCTCCCTGATGGTAGATAAGAATCTACCTGTACTTCTCAACAGACATTGAAGTTGCATGACTAACACTTTTGCACAGTACTGTACATTACAACGTGTATTATACTTGTTGCTTTTGTTCTCTGTGACCACAAGGTTACTGTAACACAGCCCACAACCCATATAGTTTATATGGCAACAGTTTTCAGCTTTACAGGGGGGGTCAGCAGCAGAGCAGCCTCATTCACTNGACCACAAGGTTACTGTAACACAGCCCACAACCCATATAGTTTATATGGCAACAGTTTTCAGCTTTACAGGGGGGGGTCAGCAGCAGAGCAGCCTCATTCACTCACACACACACACACACACACACACACACACACAGAGGCTCAGGAACCACCTGCTGTGCCACCGTGTCACTTGGACTGAAGAGCAGCACCACCCTGCAGTGTCACTCGCAGGTAGAGGTGGCTGGTGTCACCTGCTGGATCTGTGCCACCACAGCCCCTGTGTGCCCTGTCAGCTGGTCTGAGTGTTACTTTGTGTGCGTTGCTGACATTCATTTTATCTGTTTTTTCGACATCAGCTGTTGAAATAATCGTGTATATGAACACTGAGCATCGTCTGTGTTTGTCTCTCTGCACCTGTACGGTGGAGACAGGAGTTGGTGATATTTTAGCACAAATGGGGTCATATTTGGGAAACTGGAATCGGAAAGATGTGAAGTGAGACGTTTGGTTGTTGTGAGAATTCGCCTGAGGCCGGGTTTCTTGGGAGCGAGGTGCCTTTGTAAGGTGGGCAAGACGGTGGTGATGTTATACCTCCTGGAGCCCTAAGACAGACAGCAGAGCTGCTGGTACCAGGGAGGTGGGCTTTAACCCAGTGTCGGCTTCTTCTCACTGACTGACCCCAGCCTGCTACTGCCTGAATTGATGTGCACAACTTCTGCTAAACCAACAGAAAAAGAAAAACACTAAAGGTTTCTGCAACAAAAAAAGAGGAAATATTTCACTGAGTTCTTCAGATTTACTGAACTTCAGTGTGGAAGTTCCTGGAGGAGCTCGGCTGAGAAGTTTGTGAAGGGCTGGATGGGAGTGAAGATCTGAGCCGGAATAAAGGTGTGAGTGGGAGTGAAGGACAGCACAACCTGGACCCACACACACCCCGCGAGTGTGTATAGGTGCAAGTGTGTGTGAAACTGTTTTTGGAGCTTCTGCATCTTCAAAACCAGACAAAAAAAGGGCAAGACATGTCAGACTGTCACGTACACAACTGCACATGAAACCAGAGCGCAGGCAACACAGAACCACGGGGGAAACCACACACACACACACACACACCTGGACTAAACAGAACACCGCACATTTAACACGGAAAATAAGACAAACAGGCAACACTCTATTCAGTCATATTATTTCAAAATGCATATTTAAAAAAAAAAAAAACAAAACATTAAAGCTGCATTTTCCCCCAAATATTTATCACTAGTGGCTTAATGTTTAACACTTTTAATTACAATAATTTTAATATAATTTCTCTATGTATTATGTAATTTTTAAATTTATCATTTTAAAAATTCTAAAAATAAATAGTTCGCAAATATTTGTAATCTATTAATTGCCACAAAAACGACGGCATTTTAACTGTATATTTCAGTAGTTCTAAAACGGTTCCGCTTTTAAACGTTTCACTCCGCAAAAACTCCGTTCGCCCGCAACTGTTCGCTTTTAAATTAACCCGTGAAAACGTTAAAAGCGGCGATTTCGCCTGTTTTTGTTTTTTTTTTTTTTTTACAAACAAAGTTGCTCAGAAAGGTTTTCGTCGGGAATGTTGAAAACGATTAAGGGGGGGGGGGGGGAGTATTACGTGAGAAATGTTGTTTCCGTTTTTAAAACACCAAAACTACATTCATATCATTCTTCGGCGATTTCTCGTCACAACTGCATGAAAGAAAGCAGATGACAAACATGGAAACTGCGAGTCGGACGTGTCCCCGTTCCCCTCCGCGGGGGACAAGATCCTCCCGTGGATTTTGGGAAATTTCTCACGCACTAAAACTGTCGCTTTCATTTCATCCCGGCGCGAGCCGCCGATCTGCGGCGCTGAGTAAAACGGGGAATCTGTGACTCATTTCGCGCGTCAGAGTCAGACGGGACCCGTGATGAAAAGTAACCGTCCAGACTTTCCCACGTGCCCCCGGGTCGCGAACCAACAGCCGACCGAACTTACCGAACAGCGGCGGGGCGGCGAGCAGCAGGCAGAGCCCGAAAGGAGCGGAGATCCTGACCTTCATCGTGCGGAGATGCTCCTCACTGGGCAGCCGCAACTGCCGTGCACGCGGCGCGGCGCGCGGGAGAAGAGACGCAGCTCGCGATGAAGATGCTGAGCGCGAGGAGGCCTGGCAGGGACTGAGGACACGAGCAGCTGTTTCTTGCACCTCATGACACTCCAATATGGAGGGAGTGGTTAAGCAATATCCTCTTGTCAGATGTTACCAAACATGTTTTAACTGATTTCCATTCTGAGCCATTCGGAATGGAGTAAGCAGGTAGAGAGTAGATGGTAGAAGGTTAGAGGTAGGAAGAGGAGAGTTGGAAGTAGACATTAGGGGGTAGAAGGTTGGACATAAGAGGTTTGGAAGTAAAGGGTAGGGGGTAGTAGAAGGTTGAAGGTAGAAGCACCGTCTGAAAGCTCACATTTAAACTCCCCTCCGGACGCTGAGCTCTTGATGGTGAACTTGAAGCTGTACCAAGAGGCAACTCCTCTGTCCGAAGAACCTTACAAAGTCAGTTCCAAAGTGAGAGTTTTAGTACACGTGACGTTCGGTTTACCTAACAGGCGTAATTTCGTCATCTAATTATTCTTGATAAATTGCTCTGGGGGGGACAAGAAGCTCTGAATCGACCTTCTTACACCTCAAGTTTGGCTCCTTGGCCACTACATCTGCTGGGCAGAGCCACATGCAAGCTGTCCTTAGATGAATCTTTAAAAACTTAAATAAGATGATGGTGCTTCTGAACATTGCTGCTCATGGTTTTCAAACCTTTTGGTCGCTCAGGCAACAGTTGACCGTTTCCACGCTGAGCAGCAGCCGACCCCTCCCTACAACTAGGGGAGCAGCAAACAGATGCTTGTGTGTTCACACACACACACACACACACACACACACCATTCTGTCAGGAGAAACAAACAAAGCAGCAGCTTATCTCTATGGGGGGTGTATCATAAAAACCGCTTTATCATTCTGGTTGATCACATCAGTTTGATCAAAGGTTGACTGAAAAAAAAGGGGCAACATATAAACATATTAACCCACCATCTACTAACAGGCCAAATAAGATGATGCTGTACCTTGAAATACTGATGTTATTAGAGCTACAGAAAATAAACCAAAAAGACATTTGTTGATCCAAATATTTTTTTTTTTTTTTTTTTATTTATTGTGCACTTGATTTTTTCACATGGAGACATTACACATCACAAGACAGTGATGTCACTGAGAAGTTAAATGCACATGGTTTCCACAGATCACGCAGGGAACCCGCATGGTTATTACAGAAGTATCACACTATTAACACTTTACAGTTGACGTGCACCATAAATCATAATTCTGTGCATTTTAAATTTCACAGTGTTCTTAGTAAACCAACAGATGACATCCATTCAAGTGTCAGATTTGCTCACTAAAAAGGACCATATTTGTATAAAATGTGAGCTGTGGAAACTGGAACCATTCAAAGCCCCAGGATATGTTAACAAAAAGTTCATCCAGGAAATCCCAGCTGGATGGCAGCAACACACCCAAATTTATCCTCCAAGTTAAATGCTGGAAGGCAGGTGCAAAAATCACAATAAACTCAATCTATTCCCGAAAATCTGCTTGTAACCAAACGTGCAAAATTCCACCATAACCCGTTACTGCAGAATTTCAGGAAACTGCTCTGGAAACAAATTCAAGACCCACGTTTTTCAATCATTTACACACAACATGCATGGAACACTAGTCACATACAAAGTACATCTGCACAAACTCACAGCCTTAGTATGTTCTACTGTTTCATCCTGGTTCAGTATGATGGGAGTTTGCGGCTTTGTGTTGGCTTCATCTTGCTGGTACTGGTCACTCGGAATTCTCTGCGTGTGTGGGGACTGGTAAGCAGTTGGGAGTGCTGAACAGTCGGTGAGGCCTACGTGCCCTAGGAGGAGCTCGGAGCACCATGACCCTCCGTCATGAGGCTGCTACGCAGCGGTTACTGATACTGGATGGAGTGAAATGCTAAAAATTACAACCATTTGCAGTCACAGCAGAAGAGAGCCATACTGAGCTGCTTGCAATAATCAGTCTGGCTTGCAGAACTTCACTTTCAATGCAATCTAGTGAAGATCACAAAGCTCCTGTGAATTCAGTTATCTTCATAAACATCACCACAGTGTTTCGTGGTAAGCTGTCACGTCCATCTGCAGGGTTTCACAACCCACCCTGGACAGACATGCATCAGACATGCTTCAACAAGTATTAACTTGGCCCATGCTGATGGCCACATGAAGCCCAGGGTGCACTGAGGATGCTGAGAACAGACAGCAGCTCAGTTTGTAGTTCAAAGTAATGCTGCTTATGTTCACATCCTTATTTTGAGAACAGCACACTGAAAGAAACTAGTGTGAATCTATTGCAGCGTTGCAGAACCCGTTTTCCTGCACTACTTTGTTTATTTTCAATAGCAAGCTTTCCACTCCTGCCATAGAAAAACTAGACGTGGCTACAAAT
Source organism: Arapaima gigas (assembly GCA_900497675.1). Classification (NCBI taxonomy): domain Eukaryota; kingdom Metazoa; phylum Chordata; class Actinopteri; order Osteoglossiformes; family Osteoglossidae; genus Arapaima; species Arapaima gigas. The sequence goes on along the minus strand of UFQX01001177.1, from coordinate 126,098 downwards.
ACTGGCAACTTAGCACTTTCTGCAAGTAACTCAATATAACTGAAGTGTTTTGTTTCTGCAATTCATTCACAGTTTAAACGCTACATAGCCGTTGTCCTCCCCCCCCAATTCAAATATATTTCTTTTAAATCAGAAAATAAACTAGACCCCCACTGGCAAAATGAAGTGAGAATAAGTGCAATAAAGCCGAGTTTCCTGCATCTCCCCACCGGCACTTTGGCCCCCCGTTTCTTCTGTAAACTGCTTCACGTCCCCCCCCCCCCCCAACTGCTGCTTTCAGATCTTGCCACCCATTTCCTCCGGTGGCTTTTTTCAGGGTCCCAGCCACAGTGCTGGAAGACCCATGGCCATCGGTGAAGACTGAGCTTTGAGACACAGAGACACTGCACTCCGAAACCCCTCCAGTTTTTCCGCATTTCGTGCCACGTATTGACAGCAAACAAGCGCAAAACTGAACCTCGTTTTGCTAAGCCCCCCCCCCCCCCCC
>UFQX01001177.1:13264-120206 GCA_900497675.1 Arapaima gigas | reverse complement strand
AAAAAAAAAAAAAAAAAAAAAAAAAAAAAAAAAAGAGGGGTAAAGAGACAAATGATGGGTTAGGGACATGCTACAAATTCCTTTACGGGTCAAACGCATAAAACCAATGTTAAAATACCTTAACCACATGTTCAAACTTATTCACACAAAATAAAAGTTGACTACAGGCACTAATATCACACTCATTACTTACTGTCAAAAGGACAAAAAAAATAATTCAAGAACTCACCAGCGAGATATCCTCATCAGGGTGGATCAACTTACTGGTTGCACTCGTTGTGGTCAGAGTGGCTGGCTTACTTGTCACAGTAGCAGGGGGTTTGGACACCGTGCTACTGGAGGGGTTGGTCGTGGAGGCAGTGGACTGTGTGTAAGCTGGGAATGTTGCTTTCGGGGGGTCTGAGGTGGTGGCAGGTGTGTTCAGGGGTTTGAAATCAGCACCCACTGGCCCAGTCACAGCCTGCTGTGCCTGAAGGATGGGGAGTCGTAGTGAGATAAGTGAATAAACACTGCAACCCCAAACACACACCCAGACACAGGAAATAAAGCATCCATGCTATGCTATGGTGCCAAGCTGCAAACGCTGCAACCCAACTCCACGATCGACCCTGTCACGGTCCAAGCGTACAATTCACAGATCTGTGCTACCGAGAACAGCTGATGTGCTGTATCAAGCAGAAACTGCAACTAAATAGGACACAGATCTGCAGGTCTTATCCTACAGTACTGCACACACTGACATGCAGCAAGTCAGACAGAGGGCATCACCTAATGGCTACATAGTCCTTACAAGAAAAGCATGGAAACAATATTATGTAAAAATAAATAACCATTTGATAGCAGTCATACACTTATCAAGGCATTTTCCCCCATACAGAAAGTAGGGTCTAATTGCTGCATGCTGCAAAGAGCTTTTTGTGAAGTTCTAGTTTCACAAACTCCTGCGTACTTGTGCCGTGCTAGGAAACAGGGGTTTAGAAGATGCTGACAGAGTGTCGGCACTTGGAGAGCTTGTACTTGTGCTTGGAACACGAGTCCCCATCTGCAGCGTAAAGAAAGAGCACACAGTAAGAGCCCCTGTCAAACTGGCCCAACGCTGACGGGGATGCAATAATCACCGTTCCTGGGACAATTTGGAGTCTATGTGGGATAAGCAGGAGCAAGGTTTAGCGAAGATCAACATTCACACTCCTGGATCAGTTTCTTTCTTATTATATGCACTCATTTTTGCAACCTAAATCAGTCTTATTAGATTTTCAGTATTTACATTTTATTTATTGGCGAAGTTTAAGTGTGTTGTTTCTGTAACTAAAAGCCTAACACTGAAAGTTAACTTGGACATGAACTGATTCAACCATATCTCAACTTCAGTCTTTTCTGTTTGAAGTGCAAAGTTTACGAGTGAAGCCTCTCCTGTCATAGGTGGTACTTGAGAGAGGTGAAATGAGAGACTTGAGCAGAGATGAGGGACGCTGCAGTCCAAAAAGCACTAACCTGTCCAGCACTTGGAAACAGAGGCTTGGTGACAGCTGGCTGAGGAGCTGGTGTCGTGGCTGCAGTCATGGCTGGCTGGCTGAGTACACCAGGTGTTGTCACAGGAGGAACTGGGGCCATGTGAGACATACCAGGGCGATGCCCCACAGGAGGTGGCATGCCTAACAGGTAGACATAGTAGAAGAGGATTAAAATTAGCAAATCATTTAATAAATAGTAGGATGTACAAATTTTACTAACGAAAGTAAATTGGAATAGCGGCCACAGCCCTGTACTGACCACAAGTATACAAACAAATAAAAACAAGCAAAAAAATTTCTGAACAAAAGTATGTAGTATGACTGCAAGGAGAAAAATACTCACCTGGGGGCATTCCTGGCATCATTGGGGGCATTCCAGGACCAGGGGGCATCATGCCACCCATAGGCATCATTCTGTGAGGAAGAGAATCATTTCATGGGTCAAAACATACAAAACATTGAAGGAGGTAACAGGTTCTGGAGTAACATTTTGAGAGACATGTCAACACCAACCCAGGCGGCATCCCTGGCATTACAGGTGGCATCCCTGGCATCATGGGTGGGACATTGGGCATCATGGGAGGCATTCCTGCACAAGGGAACAGGAATTTCATGCAACAGCCAAGGCAGAACTGTGTCATACACTAACCATTTAGACATCACCTTCCCTAAAAATACCATACCTGCAAAGTTCCCTGGGGGCATGGCTGGAGCCCCATGCACAGGGGGCATCCCTGGCTGGGTCATGGGGGCAATGAAGCTGGCCTGAGGCTGTGCCGCAGGCTGCTGAAACGAGGGTCCTGGCTCTTCATCCTCCTCATACTCATCAGAATCATCCTGGTTGTTCTGCTTCTTTTTCTGACTTTCAGCTTCAGCAACCAACAAGACATAAATTAGTTCTTTTTTCTTTTTAAAGTAAAAATCTTTTCGGGACAGAGGATCAAGGGGTTGATAAAACAAACTAGTTATGATTTAGTAACCCTTACGACAATAAAACAGCGTGCCCGCCCGCAATTGTAAAAGTGCTTAAGACATGATCTACCTTGTGTTTTTTGCTCCAGGACTCGCCTCCTTTCTTCCATATCTTTTTCAGGGATGCCCTCCATACCATATATTTCCAATTCTATATCTGTCCTTCCAGGTATGGCATTGGGGACCCCATCAATAGTTTCCTTGTGTACCTGTAAATCACATTTGTATAATTATTTTAATAAACTGGTTTTACAAAACACTTTAATACACTGTTAAAAATACTAAACAGAGTTTTTTAAAAGGAACTGCTTACCTGCATACAGTGGATGGCCAAACCTGGGCCCGTATACAATTTCTTATGACATATATGGCACTTGAAATGTTTTGCCTTCTGGTGCTGGATGAGGATCTTTTCATCGTCAAAGTCCCTGTTGCAGTACCTTAAAGAGTTCTCTGTTAAGGCCAGATGAACCAGCTTCAAGCACAGGCTCAAAAGCACAAACATGAGACAGAAACGACGGGTTTAAACATTGCTTCTTGTCACACAAAGTTCATGTTTCCGCGTTTCGTTACCGTTAGCCTGTTAGCTAAGATACACAACCGCACGTAACAGCCGCTGCTATTTCCGAGGCAAAACACAAGAACATCACGCATGATCTACCCCAGCAGACTAAAAACAACATAACTAAAGTAAGACAATAATCGTAAAGAAGGAAACGAATGTTCAGTTGGTGAAACCTCGTCAAAGAACGTTAACGCGCGCGCGCACACCGAGGCCTAGCCGGACGCGGTCCCGTTCTTAACACAACGTAGAGCGTTAAAAGGGAATAATTATACAACAAAGGATACCAACACCAGGGCTTCATCTGCTTCTTCTTCTTACGTCCCATCTTTGCGCAAGAAAATAGTTTATGCGGTATCCGCAAAGAAAGAGCACCCCGCAAACACCTGAGAAGAGCGCTTATGACGCTTACAACAGAAAATGGCGGTTCTGTGGGATAGTCGCCTTACCCACAATGCAACAGAGCCATCGCATCACGTCGGACATGCGCAGTTCGGGAATTTGTTTATTTGGCTGGTGCTCCGTGGGCAGGAATGGGAAGAAAAGTCATTTCGGTGAATGTTAAAATGGCAAAGTTATTACTTGCATATACTCAGAAATACAGATCAGCTATCCACTTCCACACCACACGTTATCCTAGCTGGCGCTGTTTTACAGCTGGATTCACAAATGGTTCATCAAGGTGACGTAGCGGCTAGAGGCGTCACCGTGCATGTTGAACGATCACTCCTGCTGTAGATCACATTGTTTACTCTGCATTTATACAGGAACAGTGCTTTACTGTTCTGGGTTATTTGTAGCATGTAATGAGAAACTTCTCACTGCTGTGGATATTCTGTTTAGCCGATCGGTACGTTACGGGAACCCGCATGGGGGCGATGTTGCCACACTAAGTAACCTTTCAGTGGGCGGTGTCCAGACAGGTAGAAGCCCCGTCGTTCTCTAGTGTCTGGGGAGAGCAGAACCTGTGATCTGTTTTAAAACTAAGTTCAGAGTAAGCAGGCGTGTTGTTAGCGCAAGTGCTTTCAACAATGTGTCGAAAGTGTAATGTTACACCCTTTTACAGGGGCACATGGATTGTGTTTGGTTCCATGCACACAATGGTAACGGTGCAGCTTCAGAACACACACACTGACCTGTGTTCAACACTGTCGATAGTTTTCAAAGATTCAGGCGAATGATCAATGGGATCAATGGCTTCTCCATCCATCTATCTGTCCGTTCATCCATCACTCACTGTGACCGTCTGCCTCGGCTGTTATTTCTAAAGCAGCGTGTAGTTATTCTGAAAGTAGCAGACACTTCAAAGTCCAGGTTCTTGTTGGCACTACGAAGTTCTGTAAACACTAAGTAAGGGTACTGCTGACGTGTACAGTGAACATTAAGCAGTCAGGTTCCTGTACTGTGATATAAGAAAGAAAGGATATGAAATATAATGATATATAAGATTTATAAGAAATGACGAGTTCAGACTTTACTGATCCCCACAGGGAAATTTGGTGTACAGCATCAGAGCACACAGAGTCTCCCGCAGAGTCTTTTTCACTTCCTCCTGTACCTCCATAAGCCTGACTGTCACCAAGTCTGAATACTTCCTTATTCATGTTCAGGAGGTCTTTTGAGTCTTTTGTGATTCATGGTTTTTTGTTGGAGAAGCAATAGACTGTATTTGCAGGGATGGTAGTGTCAACTCAAAAATTCACTGAAAGGGTGTTTGAGACCCAAATGTCTCCATATGAATCCCCTGAAAAGCATTATCTCCTATTCTGTTTCCTGAAAGCAATGCTGGGGCTTCTCTTTCACCTTCTTTGTCCACATCCTCACTGTCTTGGTGACCACTGGATGCTGTTTGATCATTGATTTGCAACAAATAAAACAAGGTTAGTAGAAATGAGACTATGTTCAAACTGAAGTCAGAGGTAATGTTTACTCAACTAATACCTCAGATTCATTCTTGAATACAGGCAGTGAAGATAACATTATTGCAGTGTGACAAATAAGAGTGCCAGCACTTGATCTTTTATAAAATAATAGGAAGTTTTCTATATTGTATATTTCTATATTTTACTTGAGATCATCACACAAACCTGCCCAAGGCACCTGAAGCACAATTCTTAAGCAATTGTCTAAGATACCTGTTAGGGAAAATTTTCTACACACCTGTTACAGATATGTAACTCTGGGACTTGGATCTTCCTCTGCATGAATTCTTCTGGCTCAGGTGGACATGACAGGACATTAGAGGTGCCACTGAATAAAACACACTGAACTGCATAGGGTTCCTTGGTCAGGTTCCATCCCACACACGTCCTCCTACGGCAGTGGGTGTACAGATTGTGTTGCTATGGCATGTTTATGTGGGTGTAACACAACTGTGGTTGTTGTCACAAGAAACATGCAGATTTTATTCTTAAAATTGTATTTTACTATATGGGTGCTGAGCTAAATAATCTTCTAAAGGCAGCAGGGGTCTTAGTGCAGAACAGCACTGCTGCCTCACAGCTCCTGGACTGTTCAGATGTGAGTTTGAGCCAGCTCACTCTGAGTGGAGTCTGCATGTTCTCTCCATGTCTGAGGGGGTTTCCTCCATGTGCTGCTGTTTCCTTTCACAGTCCTAAGACACGTTTCAGGTTAATTGGTCACTCTAAATTGCCCGTACTGCGTGAATGTGTGACCACCTGAGATGGACTGGCATTCCATCCAGGGGTACTTTCATAACCTTTGGACCACTACGATCTTGACCTGGATCCAGAGGTTAATGAAGATGAATGGATGGGAGGATGGATGGAACAATGGATGTTCTTCTCACTGCATCAATTCAGGGCAAGTACTTCAGGGGGTTCAGTGGGATTCGAGCCTGGATCTACTGATTTCAAGGGGAACAGGTCTAGCCATTATGCCACCTGCTGCTTCCATATATGCTTTTTATGTGGGATTATTATTATTATTCTCAGTTTTTACAAGTTGCTTAACAGGCCATCGTTCACCATGATTATATTAAACAAATGTTGTTTTTTTTGTTATGTTAAAGAAAGATAAATGTTACTGACTTGGCCCATAAATCTGAAAAATTGTAATTCTTGTTTTAAGGGCTCCCCTTCCGGTAGTATATAGAGCCACAAAAACCAACCAAGCAGCACACTTGTAAATGCAAAATCTGTTTAATGTATTCCAATATTTACATATCAAATCTACAAAATATTCACGTTAAAAATAGTTTTCAAACTTGGAAGTGTCATAGCCCTTTATTGTAGACTTCAGTACGAGAACTGTGAGTTCTAGATGTCAGATGTAAGGTATATATGTACAAAATACACATGATATCATTCATTACTGTAGATCCTGAATGAATGAATGTGTTAAAAATGAGAAAACTACGTTTAAGACATGTTTATTACAACGTTGTGCGACTTACATGTTTCTAGTGCCATACTTTAGTAACATGTGGGCAAATCACACATCAGCCTTCATTTCTGAGGTGTTACTTTACCCACTAGCTGAAGAAAACATATACAGAACCAGTCAAAAGTTTGAGCATACTTGCTGAAAACAAGTTTTTTTCCCCTCACAAGGAATTTGGCTAACAAGTTTGGTCAGGAAATCAGTAGACTTGTCTTTCCAGCTCTTCTACAGCAGTTACCAGAGATGCAGGGTACTTGCGGGTTACCTTGCTTTTACTCCTCTGCCCCGTCGGACCCAAAAAAGTACTGATCAGGTGTGTTCAAACCTTTGACCTTTACTGAAGGTGGCCACAAGGTATGGATGTCTCGTGTTACAGGGGTTCGCAGTTGAACAGTTGAAGGGAAGTTACACAGCAGCACCAAAGTAAATCTCTCACTTTCTGCTTCATTCTTGACTGAAGATACTGTAGCTTCATTCAAATATTATTTTAAGCTTGCAGAGCCACTCAGTCATTTGGTTTTGCACAACTCAGCAGTTCAGTAAAAAAAAAAAAAAATCAAATTTCTACACAATATGCAGGATAGATGTTATTTCTGTCCCAGTGTTCTGTCTTTTTTCCGTTGTCTGTCGTTTAATTTTGGCAAAACATTCAGGAACACAGAGGTACAACAGCAATTATCACTTGTTTTTCTTAACAAAAAAAAGACATGTGTTTTCTTGTTAGACAAAGTCCACTGTTACCATTTCCACATTCACACACAATCATACATTTTTTCGGTCACAACAATTCATGTCTGTACACCACTAATAATTTGAAGCATGTGTGGTTTGCATCAAAACTAGATTTTATAAAACATGTTATATAATTTTTCTCATAATACATGGCACAGAAAACACAAGCCTCTACCATATAATGATATGCACTGGCAAAACCATGTGAGGTAAAAACGGATCCACGCATTTCCTGTCAGTTACCCATTAATACTTTTTTACATAACTTGTTTGGGTTCGTATTTTGTGTAACAGGCTTTGAAGTCCCGTTCCTCTTTAAACACACCGCTATTGTCACTGCGTCCATTACCACTGCTGTCGTGATGAGTGCAGATGTGTTTAGGCACCTTGTGGAGGAAACAGGTGCTACCAGCCTGGGTGTGTCTCACAGCGCCTGTCATCTCTGACGGGGGTCACGCCACGCTGGTTCGCACTCCAGCAGCTGTGAACTGGGTCACAGTTCCACAACGCGCTCTCTCCCTCTCTCTAGTTCTTTTGCCCTCTTTCAAGGAGATGGAGGTAGCTTCACATCCAGCAGGCTATAGGCAAAGACGTTCCAGAAGACAGCACAAAGGACAAACAGCATGTAGACACAGAAGAAGATCCAGAAGAGGGACTGCTCCTGCAGCCGCTGCTCATAGTTGTGCAGGACAACCACACCAAGTGTCAGGCCCACTGCCACCCCACCCAGGTGGGCAACAAAGCTGGGGTTAGGGCACGGAGGGAAGGCCGGGGGGTAGAAACGAAGCCACACAGCCCGCCCAAACTCCACACTCACTGGGAACAAAAGAATGTCTCTATTAAAAAAATGTTTGTTTCTTTCTGCAGCTAATATCAAAGATCGACTATATTAAACATAAAACCAATATCCTGCCTGAAATGTTTGCTTATCAAAGGAATAATGAAAAACGCATAAGCTGGTAAACAGAGGGAGTTAATGCCTGTTCTTATCCACAGCAAATATATTGTCTTTACAGCATTCTGTTATAAGGATAGTATCTACAATTCTACATATTTTCTCAAATTTGACAGGAGGTTCCCAGAGGTCTCAAGATTTTGTTCCAAAATCTCTCCACGTAGTAAATGTTACAGTTTAGTTAGTTGTTTGAGGGATTTCAGGTTTTTAAAAGACGAGGGGAGATCCGTTTGGGCAAAGCATGTGAAGATGTGAGACCTTCTGTAGAGGGTGTAGAAAGTAGTAATGTGGACTACAGAGGAAGCATGAAACTGCCAGCTCCATCGCACTCCTCAACCCCAGCATGGATGACAGCTCCAGCGTACTTACTGCAGACCAGGGCCATGGCCATCCGGAACAGCTTAAACTGACACTTCATCCCTGACCAGTTCTGGAAGGCAGGAACACAGCAAGAAAGGCTTCTGTTAATGAGGATTTTGTTATCAGGGTGCCGCAGCTCTCAGCGTGACACAACACAGGGCTGAAGACGTGATCCGGGGATTTTCGATTTCCATCCCCTGTTCTTGCTAGTGCAGGGGAAACTCCAGCTTCAGGAAGGGCTGAGAGGGAGGACTGGTTTCTCAGCTGACCCCAGAATATTGGAGAAATAAAAGAGGTATGAATATTTAATGACCCAGGACCTTTCCATTGTATTGAGGAAGAACCAAGAGCCATTTTTCCAAGGTCAGATGAAAGGAAGAGTGACAGAGAGAAAATGCAAGTTCAAGTTGACATGTCATCTGTAAAGTTAATAGAAAAGCTTAACTCTAGGCAAAAGTGAAGACAGGAACCCTTGGTCAATATCAGGGAATCCATGTTGAAGCGTGTGCCCAGACACCTGCTGGTCTCCTGACTCTTGTGTTTACAGAGACCTGGCAGCTGTTTGTAGTCCACAGCTGGGTCTGGATTTGGTCATTTTCCTTATCCTCACTTGTCCAGCCCTAGTGCCCCTAACCTATTAACACACAGATTATTTTTTAATATGTTTTTTTTTTTTTACCATATTCATATACCATGAGTTGCCATTTTATTAGGCACACCCAGTATCTAGTAGCATGCTGCACCTCCTATGGGCTTTAGAACAGCATGAATTCATTTGGGTATGGATTCTACAATATGCTGGATGCATTGTGCAGGAATGTTGTACCATGTGGAAATGACTGTGTTGCATAGTTGCAGCAAATTGGATGGCTACACATCTTGCTGCAAAAAACCCTTCCACCTCATCCAAAATATGACCAATCCAGAGACTGTGTGAGATACTGAAGCAATGAAATCTCACTGTCATGTTCCTGGAACCATTGAGTGACAATACGTGCCTTGTGATGTGGTGTATCATCATGTCGGAAGTGTCCATATGAGTGTGGATAAACTGTAGCTATGAAGGAATGAAACTGATCAGCAAACGATGGTCAGATATGCCATGCCATTCAAACATTCTTCAGTGGGTATCAGAGGCCCTAACGTGTGCCGGGAAAACATTCCCCACAACACCACCCTGTACTGTTCACATCAAGCAGGATGGGTCAATGGACTCATGTTGCTGTCACAAAGTTCTGATCTTTCCATCAGCATGATGCAAAAGAAACCTAGATTCATCTAAAAAAGGAACTTTGTTCCACATCGCCTATGGTCCAAAGTCCAATAAGTGGTGCATTTTGAAATGACATTCTGCACGCTAGTGCTGAGTTTGGATGTGATTTCCCTGGTTGTGGCATATCCGTTTGCTTGCATGATTCTCTCCATTATCCTTTGACCCCTCTAATCCATAGGTTGCTTTCATCCACAGGATCACCAGTCACTGGTTCTTTTTTGCTTTTTGCACCATTCTCCATAAACCCTTGAAAGGGTTGTGCATAAAAAGTCCAGAAATAAAGCCCTTTGGGAGTTGCTTCCACCAAGTGTCAACTACGATCCCATGTTCAAAGTCACTCAGATGACTCATTTTGTCCATTCCAACGCTCAATCGCACAATGCTAGGAGGTATACCTAATAAACTGTCAACTCAGTATATGTGGTGTATTTTTTGGTTTCTCTTTTTATAAGATATATAGTGAAAGTGAAATGAAAACTGAAGAAGTTTTACAAAAAACAAAAAAAAAATCACTGACTATTGTATCTATAATAGAATTGCCATCATATAAAATTTTTAAAAAAACAAAAAAATGCTTTCATTCCAGTAGATACAATTAACATAAAAGTTAAAAAATAAAGAATACTCAAATGCGGAAGGAATTAGAATAAATCTCTTCTCATTCTTACCAATGACGTCGATGCTAAAACTGCTCGATAAATGTTTTTATCATCACCAAGAGAGGCCATATAGAACAATTTACAGACGCCATCTATAGGCACTACTATAAGTAGGATGCTGTGAACTAACAGCTTAAACGGTCAATGAGTCAGCTGTTCACAGAATTTACCTTGAGAAATGGAACCGCACACATGCTGGCATTCTCACACACACCCAGTGTGAACGGCTTTCTTTCTTTTCCTTGCGGATCACTTTTTATGATCTTATTAGATGTATGGAGACTTTCATTCGTGATCGCACTGCATCTTACCATGACAACATTGGCGAGGTGGGCTGACACGAGGGCGTAGACACCTCCTGATGAGCCCACCACAGGAGCAGTCATGTCAGTGACAGACACAGCCAAGGATCCTAAAGAGAGGAAAAAACGGACCCCGCTGAGATTGATTCCTTTGGACACATGGCCTTTGAATTATCTGACCTCTTTCCATTCTCTGCAAGCCAAACACCTACCAGGTTGCTTTATGACGCTTGCAGCTTTAAGCGAAACCAGCAGCAAGAAGTGTCTAGGCCAAATCAAAGGTGACCCTGTGACAGCAACTGTATGTGACACCAGTGCTGCCCTTTTTCCATTAAGGTCCCAGTTTCAGAAGGAGTGTATAATTAATGAGGAAGATATCACACAACAGGGCAGAAGCCTCTGCCAAGCACCCGCCTCCCTAAAGAGATCTGACAGACAAAGTCAGGATCCCCTCGGCCTTCTCTCTCTCCCCCTAGGGGCTGCTGCATCCCTCGCACTTCCCCAGCTTCATTGAGCAGCGTGAATAATTGATGCAAACAGTGTAGAGGAGAAAGCTACACAGTGCAGGAAGACATGGACACTGTAGAATGAGCTCATGTCATGGCTTTCTTGTTTTCAGGAAAAACTGGTATTTCTGTGTGTGTGTGTGTGTGTGTGTGTGTGTGTGTGTGTGTGAGAGAGAGAAAGAGAGAGAATATGAGAGGATTTTTACTTATTTCTTACATCTCACAACACTGCTAAGGTGAAATGGCCCATAAATACACACTAACCACCTTTCCAAAATTCTGCCACATCTCTAAAGGCCAGTGAACCAAGAGACATTCTGGGATGGCATTATGATCACTGTTTCCTAGCCAGAGATGCCCTCCCCCCACCACCCTATCACCCTTCGCCCATTTAGCACTAGCCCTTCAGGGAGGCTCTGTGTGAAGCACCACAGACGTCTGCAGGGAAGCCAGGCTTCCTGCACATACATCAGTGCGACAGGCCATTCTCTCACCCGGTGTATTCACAAAGACGGCACTTCATCACCGAGGGCTCCAGTTTGGTGACAGCGAAACTTATTTACTCGCCGTGTTGAAGTCACGTGCCAGTTTCACGATGGGACGGAAACGGCGCTGCACAAAAGGCCGGCACACGAGAAATGAGCAGCGTCTGGGTGTGGCAAAGCCGTCTGTTAAGTGCGTCTCCCTTTAAAAGATAAGGCTGCAGTTACCATGGCAATTTACCAAAATGTCAGGTGATAATACTGCAGCGTTTGAGTGTATCTGCCAAGAGAGCATCAGAAGAGAAGACTGATGTTCTGGTCTGTGAACAGCACCTCATGCACAAAGATAAATACAGGGAGATTTTTTAAAAAATATCTTCATATGTTTAAACAGTGATCATTCAAAATGTGTAACTTTGATACAGGTTTAAAAAGAGCAAATATTTAGTTGCTTGCAAAAGTTTATTTTTTAGCTTTTAAGGATGCCAGATAATTTGTTTTACAGCAGAAAAGCCATTTAAGAAATATGTATTTCTTATTAAACTTTAACACTTGTTTAATTTATTCCATTTCACAACATGGACATCGATCTCAAACAGTCTTGGGGCAGCAGGTAGTCGACTGGTTAGAAGTGTCACCTCGGAAGCAAAAGATCAGGGTTCAAGTATCAGTTCTGCTGCAGTTCCATCCTGCAAAGTACTTACCCAGTATTGCTCCAGTAAAAATTACCCAGTTGTATGAATGGACACACTTTTGTACCTTAGAATATAAACATAAGATTGTACGTCGTTTTGGAAAAAATGCCAGTGTCATGAATAAATAATAATAATATCCTTGTACTCTGCCACCGTGACCTGCTCTACTGTAAATGTAGCTGTCCAGAAAACACTGATAACACTGGTACTGTTCAGACTGGGTTTCTGTGGCTCGTGGTGGATTGTGATGAGGCACCAGCAGAATATCTATGACAGCACAGAAAGCAGCGTGCTATAGAACTTGCTTGCCTGGGCAGTCAGAAGACGCAGGATTAGGAGGAGGATTAAAGATCACACACAGTCCTCCGTATATCATCTGATTCCATTTTCTCTCACGTGCGCTATTTGGAAAACAGCCTGTAGGTATGATAAGGAATAAATAAATATAACACGTTCTACATAAGATCCTCGAACATCATCTTTGCACGGGAGAAACTATAGCTGACACCTCTACATCTGGGTGATAATGAAGAGAGAAGCGCTGTGATGGTCTCTGCAACCTGAGAGTCATCACTGCACGTGGATGTGCTTGCTGGGGTAGATGAGTAGTAGAAGACCAAGACCTGATCTCACTGTTCACAGTGAAGACATGCAGACCGCCACTGCTTTTAGAATTATGGCACTTGTCACTCTATAACTTTGTCAAAATAAGTAGCTTGCTTAGAGGTGCTATAGCAGGAGGCGCCATTCAACCAGGATTGAGCTCCACATCCGGCTCCTGCTTTCCTGAAGTCTTACTCTAAACAGTAAAAAATACTGTAATGTGTGTATAGTAACACCCCGACTGGCTCTACCTGCTATAGTGATGCTCCACAGTAGTGCTCTTTTATTTTAGCTCCTTAATTTATCATAACAATTTTCCTTATATATATATATTTTTTCACATTTTCAAAAAATATTTTGAAATAAATTGCTTGGAATTTTACCCTCTTCTTTTTTTATGGAAAACAAGTATAATTCAGTAATTTATTTTTTACTATATGTGCAGTTTGTGAGCTCCTTTTATGCAAATTATTGTATTAATAAGCCCAGACAGCACTAATCGCTCTACCAAGGTATTACTGTATAACTGTAGTTCTCTGTGGAAAGAAGCATCAGCAAACAAATATATAGTAATAATGGCACTAATGCTCTAACTTTGTAGGCTACGTGGACCCAAGGAAGAGTTTCTTATTAAGCTGGACAATTAGGTTGTCTCTCCTTTGGTTAGTCTAGGTAGTGTAAAAATGTACATATGTTACTGTACTTGCTCTAATTTTCTGTGTTTAAAACCCACTTACTGCACACTAAATGACAAAGAATTGAGGCCGTTAAATGGAGAATGCAGAAGTGGTCACCTGCAGTTAAGGCTTCCCATCTACAGTGCCTTTAAAGTAATATTATGAAATAAGCAATCGCGATAATCATAGTCATCTATGACTCCTTCAACTGGTACACCAAATTAAAATCTGAACCCAGAAGATGTTTTTTTGTGCAATGTGGATGTCTTCACTACATCAACACGTGTGTGTCACATACTCGGTTAGGAATGAGGAGAAAACAATGTCCCCTCTTTGCAGCCTCTTCCCACAGCTGATTGTCTCAGGCTGGGAAGGTGGAGCTCAGCGTCCTCTCATATCTAGGTGGGGGGCAAACAGGTTGGATTGAGGTGACCGTGATGAAAGTCATCGGGGCTTTGAGGCAGCTGAGCTCAGTTGCACCCCTGACCTCTGACACAGCTTGACCTGTTAGTACAGCCAACTGCTTTTGACCCCAGGACACTATCTTTCTTCGACCTAAATGCATCAGGAAAATAGCAGTAAAGATGTGGATACATAAGAGCCTGAACCCCCAGACCCGGAAGATCGATATCTAATTAACAGAGAAGTGGACGCAGGCGACAGAGACCCCCGTGGTGCGCTGCTGTCTCCTGGCTGATTTATGGTACATTTTCCCCCTCATTTCACGCAAAGGTCAGAACTGCTGCCTGGCAGCTGTGCCCCTGGAGTCCGATAGACATCTGTGTGGAAGCAAGGCCCAGACACAGTTGGAAAGAGCCAGAGAGACTGGGCTGAGAGGTGTAGCACTGTGTGTTTATAGCTCATCCACCCACCCTTTCACTGAATCAATAACTATACCACATTATCAAGACCCATTATTTCACGTTGTCCAGTTTTTTGTGGATTTCTCTATTCTGGAGAAGTGAAGGTAATCACGAAATTCCTATTTGTGCATTCAAAATAAACCCAGATTGCTGCACAATTGCTATGTATTGCTATATTCTAGCAGTTACATTGGACATGTCCATACATTGATCTAGTCCTACAACTGACTTAACTGACCTAGAGTGTGTCCCTTTGTGAGGTTGCTGGCTGCGGGTTTAATGGTAATAGAAGGCCATGTCACTCTGAGTTGCCTTAGAGTTTCATTATAAAACATGAAGCACCTTCAGGATCTGAGCACTCCATAAACCCCAGTATTAGCATTGCGCTCCACCACCTCTGGTAGTTTGGTGGTCAAACTCACAAAAATCTGCAGGCTCTCAGTTTTGGCATCTGCATGGTGGGATGACCTCTGACCCTCTGAACTACTGAATTCCTCGCAGAATTTAAGAAGGGGCTCTGTCTCCTTCAGGCTCATTTCTCTCCAGAGCTCCTATCAGCTTCATAAACTGTATCGCAGAATCGATCATGATTATATTTGTCTTTCCTGTCTGACTCTCTGTGCTACAGACTTACTTGAGCAATGTTGGTAACAGGCCACCAATCTGATTCGATAATCATCTGCCTGAATCTAAAGCGCTTCATTTGTTGTGAAATGCACTTTGGCATGTCGCTGAAGAAAAGCCTGTGCAACATGAAGAAAAGCAACTGTGTCTGTAACTTTTAGCACAGATGACCGCGTCACTTCTCAATTCTAGTTTTCAATATGTTTAGAGGGGCTCGGGGACAAGAGTGAAGAGCGTAATAGGGAGAAATGAGTCTGCCTTTTGTACTTGCAGAGACTGAATGCTCTTCAATTAAAGACAGGGGGAAAACAAATGTCAGGCCTCCATACCATCTGTCAAGGACTCGAGTGCATGCTCAAGCTGTAAACAAACACCGTCTGTGGCTGGAAGGGGAGACAAATTAAGCTGGGTAAGGACATTGATGCTGGCAGAATGAAGTGCCACTTGTGCTCACTCAAGGCCTCTAGCCTGACGCTCGCTGAGCCAGACCCAGAACCAGACCCACCTGCCAGAACCCCGCAGACATAGACGAGGCCGATCCGCACTGCACCGTGGACCATCTCCAGGGGGACCCCTACCAGCAGCTGCATGGCCATGTTGAGCCCAAGGTGTTCTATCCTGGGAGAGGAACAGTACAGTCAGAACAACAGAAGGGTTCTACACCAAGCACAACATGCTATAGCCAAAGCACCACAGTGGGAAAACCGTGAGAGTTTTCTGTTCTAGAAATAAAACATTGCAAACATCAATAATCTACACCGCACAACAGACCTGGCACAGGAATATTATAACACAGAAGAGTTATATTCTAAAGTAGAAACATTAGATCGTGGCAATGTTTCATTCTTAAACCTTTTCTATTCTTTGACTATGCTTTTTCTTTTATCATCATTTATGTGTCAGCTTTATGTGCTCTATTGTTCAGAGGTCTGCCTCACATTGCTGAGAAGAGCACTTTATAAAAAAAAAAAAAACTCACTGAATTAAGATAGAATTCTCAAAAAACACTACAGTACGACAGACTTCTGCTGTTCTGGAGCACAGTAATTACATGACCGGCTGATTCTGGAAGACGAACATCAGCGCGGCAGCATTTTATTGAGGAACAGAGACGCTGGCAGTACGAGGCACATGGGGTGGCCTGAGAGGACTTGCAGTACATCAAACAGTGCTCGAGCCTGAGGTCCCATATTAGAGTCCCTGGGCTCACGTTCTCCTTTGTCGAGAGTAACATTATACACAGAGCAGGACAGTTGGTGAACACAGACACAATGCTGACCCCAGCTTCAAACGGACACGGCTGCTCTGTGCTCAGGAAGTTGCGGCAATCGCTTGCAATGCACTTGAGCTTCAGGGTCCATTATGTGAAAGAGCATCCTTTTGGGATCATTCAAGTTTTCAGCTCACAGCTTACGGTTAAGAACTAAATGGCTGAACGATTCATTATTTGACTGAAGAACTAAAAAAACATGAGCTGTAGTCATGGGAGGAAAAGGGAGACTTCCTCGCTGAGAAGAAGCCGTCATTATGTTCCATAATTTTATTAAAGGGTGGTTATGCACTTTCAGCAACGCAATGGCCTTCTCGGCAGATCGCAAACATGAAAAACTTGAATGGTTACACAGGTCTTAGAATTAATCCCCGGTTGTCTCAGACCTGACTGACCACAGACAAGATCAGAGTCCAGGACAAAGAACTGTCCTGGATCAGAACCACAGTAGCTGTGCAATAATTAGAAGATAAGTTTAAAATGGAACACGGATTAGTTTGACAGCCTTCAGAACTGCACGATAAGAATAGTGAGAGCCTTGCTAGCAAGGACAATGGATATTGATCAGACTTCACTGCATGCTGGTCGACACAGCAAAGTTATACTCCTGGAAACAAGGGCCACTTGTATCACACTGCAAATCAGCGCAGCAAGACTACTAGGCCCCCTTCTTTATTTCACGGAAGAAAAACCCCTTTGTCTCCACGTGGTGTCACATATATTCTTCTGTTTTCAGAATGCAGAACCACAAATAATGAAGCACCCTTTCCAGTAAAGCCTCGCTGAGCCTCTGAGAGCACAATACCTTCGAGAGACTAGCAAGACTTGTCCAAGCGACTATAAACCTTTAATCTGTCTCCAGGTTTCCCCCGCAAGCGTGTCTCATCGCCACATTATCCCAAACTGTGTTGATATACAGTCGGTAAACTCCATGTAATTACAGAACCTTTTGAAAACTGAAAATGATGTTTACCGATAAAATATATACAGAATGCCTCACAGTGATTCACTGAGCAACTTCATCTGTCTCCACCATCCTAGCTACACATGAATCAAAGGCTTAATTTAACTGATTAATTCATGAGTATCGTATTATTTTGGGGTGGCACAACGATGCTATAAGTTGTGCTGGTGTCTATGTCCTGGGCTGTGAGTTCAGCTGTGGGTTTGAATACGGCTCAGTCTGTTTGCCTGTTTCCCTCTGTGTTTGTTCAGGCCTCCTCTTGGTGCTCTGGTTTCTACCCACAGTCCAAAGACATGTTTTAGATGGACTGGTGGCTCTAAAATTACTTTTGCATGTATATGTCATAGAGTGACTGACTGTGTGTATAGGTGTGTGTGTGTGTGTGTGTGCACGCGCGAGTGATTGTTTTGCTATGGAGCGTTGGATTTCAGGGAAAGGCTCCAGATCACCGCATCCCTGCAATGGACAGTTATTGATACTAAATTTGTGTATTTTTTACTTATGTGACAATGAACTGTGCATGATAATCCTAGAGACTACACTGAGATGATGATACATAAGTGTCTGCTGTGATTTTGTGTTTCTGAATATGTTTTCCACCTTCACAACCGCTGTTCAGTGTGTATAGGGTCATTATTCATCACCATGTTTATTATTTCAGTTTTATGTAATTACATTTTTAAATAGATTGTACTGGACAAACTTCCCACCACTGAGCTGAGATGCATACGTTATGTTCTGAAGGATATTAAACTTGTACGGCCTACAGCTTCAGTTGAGTCACATGGGCTCTGAGGTGCAGACACATATAGGTGTACAAGACTTGACAGCTTCTGATTTGCATGAATCATCACTTCACATTCACACCATCGCAATTCAGAAAAGGTGAATGCGCAACGTAACTACGCGAATTCAGCGTGCCGCTGCACACACTCCCTGATAATTCCTCCATTTAGCTGGTCAGTAACAGTAATATTTCCTGTAATGAAGAATAAGCATTATATTCCAGTGCTGTCAGTCAATTTTGAAAGCACATATCAAATTACTGTACACATGTTTATTGAAGGAGAAGTGTTGCTGTGTTAGTAGTTAGTTTTTTTCCTCCTAAAAAACTCAACATAAATTAACAGCCACAAAAAGAATCACTGTGCAGGATGACTGTCAATACATGATATGTGTAAGAACATATTAAGGGTCAGAAATGACCACTTCAGTCTGAATAGGTGCTCCTTCCATTTCCAAATCAAAACTATTACACACACACACACACACACACACACACACACACACACACACACTTGAAAACAGCATTAAACCAGACAGAGTAAACTATTTACATGAGAGTCACTGGCACCGACTACTCACCCAGCGTGCATGAAGATGTAGCTAAGGTAGCGCCAGGCCTGTGAGCGCAGCTGGGGATGGTACGGCAAAGGCCCTTTCAGGAACAGAGGGTCGGAAACCTGCAGCACCCAGCGGTCCAGCTGCATACCGTAGTACATAAACACTGCCACCTGTGAGCAGGAACCACAGCTACAGAACTGTAAAATGTTACATGTTTCTGCTTAAATACATTGTCAGCAAGACACATTTCCATTAAAGAGATCCTGCGGTCCTGAGAGGCAGTGAGCCATACCTCTGCAATGGTGAAGGCCAGGATGAGCCAGGGTGGGGGGCAGCAGGTGTAACTGTCGAAATACCACTTGCGATCTATCTCCCGAGGCAGCGTCTCATAGGCGATGTGGCGCACCAGTCGCTGCGACAGACCCAAGCCCACCTCCTCTCTCAAGGCTGCCCCCTTGAGCTGACGTCCCCCTTGCAGGATGGCTCGTCGGAAACTGTTGGAGCGCTTGTTGCTCATCTGGCGAACCAAGTAGGTGTAAACACAGATGTGTCAGCCAGGATATATCCCTGGACAAGTCCTACGCTCTTCTTCCCCAACGAGGTACCGCTTCTATCGTGCAAACCATTCCTGTAGTGAAATTGTACGGCTGAAACCTATTCTTCTTATCTATTGGATCTGCAGCTCCACATCTGCCACAGTTCAAATTAACTCTGTTCGTATGCTACAGGCAGGCCGCATCCTTAAAGAAGTGAGCTGCCTGAAGAGCAGTCACTGTAGTTACTACGGAGGACTGAGGCAGGAGTACAGCAAGTGAGATGTTTGTACTCTGGGGCTTTCAAGACTGCTGGACGCTGGTGGTCTCCCACCAGCCTTGCCTGTAGACACCCTGCAGCCAGGGTTGACCTTTCTGCAGCGCTCTGCAGGCCCCCTTAAGGTCCCTCCTTCGTTTTCCCTTGCGTGACAGTTAACACCCGGCTGTAGCTCTCCTCCGGGCCTTAGAAACTCCTGAATACTTCCCCCTGTCACCATGCCACCCTTGGAGGAATTCCACAGCCCCTGACAAGGTCTACAGTTCCCCCAACAGCACCTCACAAACAAACAGCTCTGTTTGATCACGGAACTACACAACAGAACCCCAGAATTTCTTTCTCTCCCCTGTGACACGCCTTTAATTTACTGCCATTCTCTGATGTTGTATGTAAGCATTCGTTGCTGTGGAATCCAACAGTTGGGAGTCACACTTGGGCAGCATTACACAAAAAATGCAGTTCATTGCAAAATCAAGCACCTAATCTGGGTTTACGATTTGTCTCAGAGATCCAAGAGTTTCAATGATATATGTAGACAAACACAGTGCACAACAGAACCACATATTCTCTTCTGTGGCACTCCTCGAATACCACCGCACGGTTCTGTCCGTGACTTGAGCCTTAACCATCAAGAAGGCGTCACAAAGTTGTATTCAAATTGTAGTGTAAATAGCAGGCAAAAGTGCTCAAATTCGAAAGCACTTATAGATATATTGATAACTGCTTGTCCTAAAGCAGGGTCATGGCAGTCCAGGATCTATCCAGGAAAGAAAGTGTAAGGCAGAGTACACTATAGGCATGGTTCCAGTCTATCACAGGGCAGTCACACACTTACTCAATCACACATACACACACTAAAGGCAATCTTTCACTCCTGAATCCCATTTGAGCAGATTTTACCTCTACCTGTAAATATTCTGCATTCTAGCAGCGACTGCGTCTGAGCTGCTCAAAAAGGCTTTGAGTGTAAATGACTGAAAACCAGGGGCACACGTCTGAAACGACTGAAAATGTATGAAGATGTTGTTCCAGGCCACTAATCCGTTGGCAAGTAGATAAGGAAGATTTGGCATCATTTCTCCTAACTAATTTGGCAGAACTGCTGCTACACCAGTTTGTTTTCTGACGTCAGTCATGTTTGATCGAGCCTCTGAAGCTGGAAGAACATCTGAAAAAGCGGTATGAAGATATTGAACAACCAACCCCTCCCAGACAGTCATGGTTTGCAGTGTTTGTGAAACTAACAAGCACATGAATGCAGCTCTAAAACATATCAGGAATCATCAAAGATGACAACCTCTAGCTGGACAAATGTTTAGGTAATACTGTCGAATTCATTGAATGTTGCTACCATTGACATTAACGTGACAGTTTGTGTAAAGTTCTTCCAGTGTTTGTGTGGGTTTCCTCCAACTGCTCCAGTTTCCAGCCATATGGTTCATACAAATACGTGTGGGTTAGGTCAACTGATGATTCTGACTGTCTGTAAGGTGTGCATGAATGTGTGTGAGAAGCCTGTGATGGACGCCTCACACCCTGTGCTTCCAGGGTAACCACTGGACCACTGCAACCTCGCACTGAACAAGCAGTTACTGGCAAAGAATGAATGGAGGATTACTATGATGTTATTACACTAAATCTTTTTTTTACATTGAGCTTGTGAAATTTTTATACCCAACAACAAGGCAGAATTTAAATGATCGTCACCCATAGATACCACAGGGAAACACACGCGTGCGCTCTTTAAACAAAATCCTTTAAATAAACAAGCACTATTGTCTCTGTGTCCTATATGCTATAGCAACTTTACAAGCTATATGTAAAAAAAACACACACGTTCGTTGAAGGTAACCAAAGTGCGCCTTGGACGTCAGTTAAATAGAGGAGAATTGAAGAGTACTGCCCATCTCCCTGGGAGTCCACCTTCTGAACCCTGTGGGAGTGAACAACAAAAAAACCACAACAAATTCCAGCAGCAGGGCAACAGCAATCTTTCCTTTACTTAAAGCAAACACACTATTTTAGCAGTGACTGATAGTCATCCAAGGGGGACTGAGGCCAAGAGATTGCCCCATGCTTTGCCGCCAAATACTGCCATATGGTGGTGAGGGAGGGCAGGGGGTCATTTTTCGGGAAAACAGTGACAGCTTTATAGAACTGCTGCGTCGTAAAGTAAAGATGCTGCTGCAAAGAGTCACCCACTCCCCCCAACTCTCATTTGGCTTTTGTTGTCGGAGGCAGTGAATGTGAGAGCTGGGGGAACAACAGCGACGCAGACTTCGGCACATGGTCCTCATTCTTCTTTGTCCCACTTCTATTTGCAGACACTGTTCCCCGATTGTTCCGTTACTCAGCTGAACCAATGACGAAAGGGGCAAAGGTGTTGACTGCTTCTCTGTGGCATTTTCCCATCTCAGACTACTGTATCCAACAATGGGCCCCTGTGAGGATTAGTGCAACAACCCCCTACTGTGTCAGACGGTAGTGATTCATCGTTTCCCTCATTTTCATCCCCAAGCTAGTTTACTTTTAAATAATTAAATGTTGACTGAATATCAGATTTCTGTAATTCTGTACTGCGCAGCAAAACATCTAAATAATAAAGCTCAAGAAAAATAGATGGAATATAAACGGCAAAAGAACCATCATCTATGAGATCGCGGAAAACTTTGCTTCTGGTGTAAAAGAGAACTAAATTACTCTTCTTATTTAGTCAACTCTGTAACATTTTAGGGTGTGGGGTAAATTCATTAGATGGTGTTTGTAGAAGATCTGTTGAACCTTTAAAGACTGCATCGCATTATGAGGTTGCCAGTGATATTAGGGCTGCAGAGATGGTAAAACCCTCCCTTACCAGGTTAACAAAGTCTTGGTAGCAGATCTTCCCGTCAGCATTGCCATCTGCCAGTGCCAGCAGGACCTCCAGCTTGTGGGGGTCCAGCTCTGACCCATGGGCTGCCAGCAAGTCCCGGAAGCGCTCTGTGCTGATGAAGCCTGAGCTTTCTGGATCGTACTGCAACACACACATATGTACAACAGTTTATTGTCACCCACCCATGGAGAGGGTAAAATTCACATAGTGAGTACAAGTACTGCAATGTTGGCGTTGGTAAAAATCAGGACCCACATGCAACTCCACTTGCCCCTCACACAAAGTCCAATGTGTGAAAATCTTTGACTGTACATTAGATGCACAGAAATAGCATACGGATGACATCTTTGGAGCAATTTTGACACAAGCAACAAAAATCTCCTAGGGGCTGACTCAGAAAATGGATGATTTGGATGGAGCAAAGAAAAGTACAGATTAGACTGGCTGAGTTTCATTAATAAGTTGGAAAATTTGCCAGGATGGTGCAATTTTCAGGCCTGGGGGAAGAACCCCCCGTTTAAGAACATACAGGTAGCATAGGTGATAGATTCTACTTTAAAGGAAATTTAAAAAAAAAAAAAAAGTACAACCTTTAGCAATGGTACTTGGAAACAACACTAAACAATATTGCTTGAGCAATTAAGAAATTAAAATTTCATGGAAGTCCCTGGTTTGACTTTATGCTCTATGAATGCAGTTGCTAAAACCAGTTGTTTTAGTCTTGGTTTTCCTTATTAAATAGTGCACAGGTGTGAGCTAAGTCTATGCTGCAAACTCTTGATGGTGGTGAATCATATGTGACATCCATCAGTGAACCACAGTCATGCATTTTCTCATCCTACCAGCTGTGGTCTTGTGTTCCCAGAATCAAAGTGACTCACAGCGACACGTGTCCCATGCAAGAGCGGCCAAGGGCCTGACATCCAGTGGTCCTTCCAGCAATAGCTTCACACAACCGACCCCAAGAAGTTTCTGGCAAAACGCTAACGGTTAAGATCCAGGGCTTGTTTGGAGGAGAAAGTCAAGATGGTGGATGTCAAAGTGGCATCATGTAAAAAGCTAATACATGATACATTTCTCTAAGTAAAAGACCCCACATTAATACTTACTAGAAGTTTAACAGTTACTAAAATAGTTTTTTTATCTGAGGCTTAAAATTAAAAATCGTATTTAATGTTTTAGCATTTGGATTGACAGAAAGTGTATTATCTCCAACTAATTTGACAAGTGCAAGAAAATGTTAAATCTGCTTCTGCCAGAAAATAATAACAACACACCAAAGATTACTACTTTCTTAAATTAATTTTCTTTGTGTAAATTAGGTACTTCTTTTTACTATTAAAAATTACAATTGTAATTGGAATCAAATAGGCATAGAATAGAATTCTTCCATACAGTGATCTCTCTGGGGGCCTCATCCAAACACCACTTGGCAGAAACACTCGGGATGGAAGGGTTTACATGTGATATAATATGCAGCAATTAAAAAAAAAAAACTATTTCAGTCTCTTTCTCTGCATTGAAATATTGCTTTTTTTCAAACTGTATTACGATCTGACATTTAATCTGATTGCGAATATGCAGAACCACCCAAACACACAAGCATGGCCAGAAATGATACAGTGGTTGTCTACACTTCAGGATGTAATATAAAACACTGAACACACACACTCAGGTGTGCACCCACACACAAGTTCACTGTGGTTCAGGCAATCTTCACTAACCTTCTCTTGCAGAACCTCAACCATACTGTGAGGATCACATTTAGTTTCCCTCGAAGTGCTCATGGGCAGAACTGGCTGCTTCATCTCAACAGCAACCTTGTCCTCATATGTCCACAGCCATAGACTGAGGATCAGCACAGGGATTTACCTCTTGAAGAAACTCCTGTCAGAACAACTGAACAACACTACCTCCCAATTACCCCCCAAATCACCTCCAAACAAACACACACAAAGTCTCACTCTACCCTAACCCAAGTGGGCCACCCCTTCCTTCGCCACCACACCGCTTTTCATACTTCAATGAGCATTTCACACCCAAACAAGCTAAGCAGCGGCGATGAGTCGAGAGGCCCCACCCAAAACAATTGGTGGCACCAGGCGAGATCCTTCCAATCGCCTTTCCTCGCAATCACTAATCTTCTCCCTCCTTTCCTTGTTCTTTTCCTTACAGAGAAATGCACAAACAGAAACAAGCTTACACATGCTCTGCCGCACGCAAACACGGCCAAGTAGAGTAGTCTCATTCGCAGTGGCAAAATTAATGACAGACAAAATCACAAGAGACAGGTCTGCACTCAAAGCCTGTTCAACCACGATCCAATTTAAAAACATGGGGTGTTCGATAAATGCAAGGCACCGTTATTTGCATTGTATCTCCTGGGACGATCTGGCTATTATAATGGATTTTATTCAAAACCCTGTGAACAGGCCGTATGCAAATGCTGCTGTCCCACACACAACACGGGTCCGCGTCATTGCTTGAGGAGTCACATGTGCTGCCCCGGCAGAAACAAAAACCCTGGCGTCTTTGTGAGGAAAACACAAACGCTACAGTCCCCACGTCTCCATGAGCATTTTTACCCCCCCCCCCCCACTCAGATTAATCCTGGCATAATGGCCCACTTAAAATGCGCTTTCATTACTGGGCTCTGTGATAGCCTCGTTTCTTCACCAAGGAAAAGGCAATGTGAACACTAAACAATGCCATTCTGGGTTCCAGACCTCATTTTCACTGCATATTAAATAGCTGGGCCTAACCGTTCAAGATATAAAACTACCAAATGGTATAGGGTGCAGCGTGGCACAATTACATCTGTTAAAAGACATAACCAACAACAACAAATCGAGGAGTAGCACCCAGAATGTTCAATCAGGGATCGGGATGACAGCATTTCTGTTGGACTTAGAGAAAAAGGAGAAAAGACCCCTACATTGTATAGCTCATTATATATGTGTTTTTCAGTCTGCTGCAGAACCTGATCAGGAGCCACAGCGATCCAAACATTGTGTTGCCCTATATCTCCAAGTGACCCCAAACCAAAAGAGATGAATGTGAATATCTTACATATCTTTGGTTTTATTATGTGAAGAGATTTATGTGTTCACCTTGAAGACAGTCTTGGAACCATGACTGATCCTCCTCCGTACTGACATTTCCAGTCCTCTACACTGCAGAGCTGTGGGTCATCTGGCCATCACCCAGGAAGTCCACCGGACTGCTGGCTGGCGACTTCAAACAGCTGACCTCTTGGCACCCGGGATGGGAGGTGGAGCCAGGGTCACTAAGGATCACACACTTTGATCTTGTCGATCATGGACTGATTGTGACCTCTGAGCCCACACTGACCGGCCAGGGACTCCAATGGGTGCGTGACAAATTTACAGGGAATTTACCACACTCGTGATTTCACCTAAAGATGCAGAAGAAGTGGCCACAAATGACTTCCAAACACCTGAGAGGTTTAAGTGCTTGTCCATAAGTCTGGAGGACATACACAGATCAGGCATTAAAACTTACGGGAGCAACCAGAAAATCTAATGAATCATAAAAAAATGAAAATCAATGCGCCGTTTGGCAACAGCTGTCAAAACATCATAGGTTTGCATCCAGTTATCATCTGGAAGTCGCTGTTATGCTCAGTGACCTTTGCACTGTTTACTGAGCTGGATCAATCTTTCATTGTTAACGTTTCATCGTCAGTAAGAAGCCCCCTGCATAAATTATGAAGACACCTAATCCAAGGACACAGGCCCAGACCTCAGGTGGTGTCTGACTGGATTCAACACTAATTTGGTTGTTGGCAGATCAGCATGGAGCAAAGCATGGGAAGGGGGGTTTAAATATGAGGGACTCATGAAACCAGTGAAAACCACAGAGCCCCACAGAAACATGTATAGGATGCTTTTCTTGAACGTTTTATCCTCCATGTATTACATATATTAATAAGGAGATAAGGTTACATAACTGAAGCTAGTGGCCTGTTACACTTAAAAATTTGAGTCCACTTTTTGCAATCTTTTTTTCACAGTGCGTTTGGTTCACATTTTTGAGAAGGACGTGAGCTTCCACATCTATGTGGCTCTTCTCCAGCAATTCTGCAAAATGTAGAAGTTTTTTGGGTTGGGTTGCTTTTATTTGCTGGTCCACTTCTTCTCATAAAAATATTGCCCAGATTGCCCAGGTGTACTCACCTTTTTCACTGGTACTCTATATTGGAGAGAATAACGGGAACCAAAAGATCAATAGCATCCAAAAGTGACACCACCACTCCGCTCATCCACAAACACACACTTCTCCGTCAACCACCTGCAGTATAGCTAACTGAAGCAGACAGGACTGCAGTGAAGTGGACAAGCGAGGAATAGGACAAGAGAAGAGACAAAAAAGGGTTCTTTTAGTAGGCAACAACTTCAAGTTTACCTGAAGAGCAACACACACACACACACACACACACACACACACACGCACGCACGCACACGCACACACAATGTCCTCAATTTGATGATATTCTTCTTAAATTATACTTTAACCATTTTATTTCATTCCACATGCCTGTGAGCAAAAATCACAGCTTCAGACTGCAAGTAGCAGCAGCAACAGCAGCATAACACTGAGCCCAATTATTGCTACTGTGGAATATTAACCACAACTTACTCTCAGACACATCGGCCAACATTAAAAATTTCACTTCCTGCAAAGAATAACAAAACACAAAAAACTCTATCAATTTTGTCAAAAATTACATCCATAATGTAAATAAGGCCTCTGGCAGTACATTGTGTCATAAGAGTGTATTACTAGCACAACCCAATCCCTGCTCCACAGACCGCAGCGGGGTTCTGTGTTTAATGAGCGTTTGAGACTTTAGACAGAGGGGTTCCTTCTCAGGTTTGGCGCGGCAGCTGCAGAACACGTCGCACATTGTTCACCGAAACAGTAAGTGCTCCCCCAACGTGGGGCCAATTAGCA
Source organism: Arapaima gigas (assembly GCA_900497675.1). Taxonomy (NCBI): domain Eukaryota; kingdom Metazoa; phylum Chordata; class Actinopteri; order Osteoglossiformes; family Osteoglossidae; genus Arapaima; species Arapaima gigas. The sequence goes on along the minus strand of UFQX01001177.1, from coordinate 92,791 downwards.
TGTTTAATTAAAAGCTACTGTAGACCGAGGTTTACTGCACCCCACTAATTAAAAGGAAAGTGCAGGCACAGAAGCCGAGTGTCTTCTTCTGCTCTACAAAACGATCCGCGAGTTCTTCCTAAGCACTTTAAGTGCCGCAAATGGGTGATGCTCATGTAAACTCCCCACGCGGATCAATGAACGGGACGGTATGGATGTTCCCCGAGCGTGTTTGGCACTTTACATCTAAATTACAATGTGTTTTTGTCTGCTGGGGCCAAAGTGTCTTCTGCAATAAGAGCTTCACCCCTGGAGGTGACGCAGGAATGCGGCGTGTTCCTTTTTTTGGGCGTTCAACTCATGAAGTCGACCGCATCTTTTCCCTCCAATTGGCTGTTGAGAATGCAGTTTCACACAAGAAACTGGTCAAAATTAATCAGTGCATCACCTCAGCTATAAAGGCACCCAGACAGATGAACCCTGTGTATAGCTTCTCAGGGCACAGCTAGAACTAAGGTTACTAAGCAGATTTAGGCATCAGCCACGTTAGTCGATGGTGTGTGAGTGTCTTCATTTTCAGGAACAACGTGTAAGGCAGGTGCCTTTTTAATTCCCCATCGAGACTCGGTAGGAACCCAGGAGGAGATTTTTAGCAGGATCCAAATGAGGTTTTGAGTTCACCGTCCCTGTAAGGCCAGAGCAAGAATGTGGGATGACGAGGAGCTGGAACAGTGATGCTGAAGTTTGTAACAAACAAAAGACCCCCTTTTCCAGGGCAGTGCGGCTTCCTTACCCTCCGCCCTGGCTTACGCATAGTCGTGTGCAGTCCTGTGACCCTGGGGGGGCCCCGTGTGGCTAGACCTCACAGATCTGAGCCACACACGCCTCCATCACAATCAAGCAGGACCTACAGACAGGCAGTGTCCGTGTCGGCAGAGGTCACCGCAATGACAGCAGCTGGCGAATGCCGTGGCTCTGCGTGAGACAATCCGGGTTAGAAAACTCCCACAGAGACCAGTAGCCATGGCACACACAGCATGTCCCACCGAGACACTTTCGGGACAAAGGGGAAATGCAGCACATATCTTTCTACAGAACACAGTCTGCAAACAGCTTCACAATGGAGCATTTATTTCTTAAAGTGTAAGCCTGTTCTAAACAGAGGTAACTAAAAGGCAGAAAATAAAATAGCATGTAACTGGACAGATAAATCCCAAAAATAACCTCGGTCTGTACAAACAGTGACTGTGTGTAATATTTACAGGGGTAAAAATGACATGTTTCGACACTCCTGCCACCATTAGTGTGACAAATGCACATCAGCTGGTGCATTTAGATAGACAACAACACCAACCGGACACAATTAGGATAAAATAAATACATTTTAATTACTGGTACAAAGACACAGAAGCCACATCCATGCTAATTTAAAGTAATGCATAATTTTTAAAAAATTCATTCATGATGTTTTTCTGCCATTAAAAGGTAAATATGTGTATTGTGCATCCATAGAACTTTGTCAGCAATCTTACTGAAGATAGAGCACCTGTTTGTAATAATTGTACAGCATGTTTCTAATTTTTTAAATTACTTCTATATATGCACCTAACTACCGTTAAAGCGACTCATCAGTGATAATATAAATCCTTCACAATAGAAATCACAGGCCTAAAATGTATTTCACTTTAAGGTGTGCATAACAAAAGCTGCACCGTAACAGTAGATTACGCTTTTTCCCATGACAGTGAAATATGCTAAAACAAAATGTGGTAAAATGCTTCAGCTCCATTCAGAATCACTTTCCCCTGATCCAGCTGACCAAACCACACACTGAGTACATGGGAACACACAGACTGATTGAAACCGTGGAACAGTCTGGAAACCCAGGGATCACCCCCATCATCAGTTGCTCCTATGATAAACAGGGTGTAACCCATCCACCCTCCTCGCTGACAGACCTGGGGGGGGCGCGCACATTTCTAGACCTTTCTGAATGGAATCTCAAAACCGGGAGGCACTGACCCTCTGCCGTTGGAGGGAATGAACTGTCGGCAAACACAGAGAGATCCGTTAAATATCCCACCCACTGAAGCCTTTCACACACACACAGTTACACACGTTGAATGGAAGTTCTTAAAGGAGCGCTGTCACATCCTCAGGCTGGGCGAAAGGGAGCCCACAAGCCACACCAAAGGCATACTGATGTCTGTCTGTTCCCAGCATTCCTTTGGATGTGTGTTCATTAACTTTTCACCATCGTTGGCATCTTTCACACCACTGGTATATACTTCTCTGCATCTGGACCATAAAACAACAACGCAGATTCGGTTACGTTACTGCTTAGGAAAGCTGGGGGGGGTCAGTAAAGAAGCAGCAATAATCTTTGTCTATTAATTATCATCTCTAACATCACCAACACTCAAAGGTCACTGTCTTGCATGAACTGAACAAACTTGTCATGCAATTCTTACCAGCAGATGATGGCAGCAGCACTGTGATGGGATGACTAACAGTTCAACACGACTCTCATAGCCCGAAGTAAAAATAGGTTGTAACATTGCATCAAACCTTTGTAAGACACACACTCATAAGGTCTTGGCACTGGCTTTAGCAGGGATAATCTAAAGACACAGAAACTCCTCGTAAAGGCATTAGCAGGTCGGCGTGCCAAAGATATGATGTCGATACATGACTCCCACCTAAAAAAAAAAAAGTCCAGGTATAAATGCTCGCACGTGGGTTGCTGCTGGTGGCCATCGCCCTTGGCTTTCTCATAATACACCCACTGCACTGACCTAAATTTCTCAAAATGTGAAAAAGGTTTCATATTATCATTAAGTCATCACTTTGCTCCTGGAAGTATTTGTGGAACGGACTGCTTGCACTAAGCATATTTCCGTTTACCGGAGCCATACGAGATTCTTGCTGCAATATTTGGCCATGCGATAAACTGATTTAGCCAGTTTGCCAATCGATATGCTATCATTGTCACCGCCGAACAATACGAACAGATAACATGCTCCACTTTTTGCCTTTCTGGAACAGGGCATAATTCATTTCACTCTTTCGGACTCGATTGCTTTGAGTGGTTTATACAGAAAAACTATACAGGATGTAATTATATGGAAAAACCTGAACCGTATCGGGAAAATCAGGCAAAGAGTTGCACACTTGATGGATACCCACCTATGGATGGTGTTGGGAGCGCATAGCAAGACCTGTGCTGTTTATGGTAAAGCAGGGTGGGAAGAGAAAAGAGGCAGGGGAACCAGCTCTCCCTTTTACAGCCTAAGAGACCCTCTTCTGCTCATTTTACATCACAGTTTTTTCCCCCAGAGGCTCTGCTGGGAAGGGAGGGGTGGGGGTCCCAGACACAGAAAGAATGCTGGCTGTGAATTGACTGCTGTTTGAAAAGGACCTTTTTCTTCTTGCCTCGCTCTCCTTCTATCAAAGCAGAGTGGGCCCGCCCGCCCAGTGCTCTGCAGAAATAATCATCTACAGACACAAAAAGCCAAGGAAACACCACCTGCCCCATCTGCCCGTGCTGTGCATTCCAGGACACATTCCAAGCCTCCAGCAGCCTCAGGAAAAGGAAAACTATGACAACAAAAAGCCTCTTTGAGAGGGATTCGTGCACCCCCAAAGTTTTCCACAGAACGGTCAAGGACAGCCAAGGATGATGGAAAATCCACAGACTACATGTTGTTTTTCTGTGTGCTGATTAGAATGAAAAGAAGAAGCTAACAATGTGAAACTGAGCTAGATTTCATGTAGAGCAGGAACAGAGAATTGGCAGCGGGCAGAAACTACAAGAGAAATGTCACAGCTGCCTCCAGGAGATGTTTGCAGAGAGCGATAGCCTGAAGCAGGTGCACAGACGTGGTGGGTAAAGCTCTGGGTGAGGCCATGGCTCCTGGCTGACCACTCCGGGGAGGGGGGGGACCGAGCCTCTCAAGGCCCCGATACCCACTCCACACGGATACAATGGACAGATGAAACAAGGAAAAGTATCAGTGGGTGTCCCTTTAAAACTTTCGTCACGGACACAGAGGGACACAGAGGCTACCAGACAAGTAATGGAGGAGGAAGCTGGCCCTCACCCAGAGGACTGGTTCCCTGCATTCAATCCACATGGCACCAATCTTTGCTTCCACAGGAATCTTCTATGTCAGGGTCTCCTAACAAATGCCCACAGCAGTGAAGTGCAGCAGAATCTTCAGAGAAGAATGCTGACTTTAAAAACACTAGCATGGCTGCTCCTCTCCTCTGGGGAACCCATCTCTCCCACAATGTGGATGTGACTACATAAACATTTGTTCAACTATTATCAGAGGCCCTGTTTGTTGGCGTCACCGGTCATATTTCTCACCGGGCAATTACAGCCAATGTGTGAGCTGGGGGTCTGTCTCGGGTAATTGATGCTGGCGGGCAGGCAGAGCGATGAGCAGGGGAGCTGTCAGCTCAAATGAGCTTCTCAGGACCCCCTTATTCATCAAAGGGGCCTTGGCAAATCACTTGGGTTCGACGGGGAGGCGTGACATGCCTACAAATCAGTGCAACACACAGGTTGGTGTGGGGGGACCAGAACGCTTCGTATGAAGATGTCACCGGACAACAGACACCTCCATCCTCTCCTCCCCCCTCCCAAAGCCCCAAGCCTACACGCTTCAGAGGGATTCCACTCTCCAGACAAAAGTCATAAAACAATCATTACCTCTCAACCTCGCCAGGGGCTACAGAGATTAGACTGCCACGCTGTCTCGGTGTGGCCTAGACGAGGGTGTGGCTCTAAGCCTAGAGTAAACAGAGATTTGCAGGTTTTAAGATTGAGACAGGTTCCACGCATCTCCTAGCAGCATTATCAAGCCTTGTAAACACGATACAAACAGCCGTGCTTTTCCTATTCTCTTTGTGTTGAGCCTTATGCCAAGGAGCTCCCACTAGTCAAGTTCTCCTCTACAAGGCACTCGGAAGCACAAGTCCCATACAGAACAGGTTAAAAACCAAGAACATACCAGAATTAAAGGTGTAATCGGTGAACCAGCACCAGAAACAGCTGAAAAACGTGCAACTATGGCTGCGTTCAACAGAGATTGTGTGTTCCTTTCATCGGGGCTGGAGCTGTAATGACTCCTCCCTGGTGTGGTTAGAGACCACAGGCTAACTTAATTGCTCAAGGAGGAGCAGTGAGGGAGAAAAGAAATGGGAAATCAAACGAGTGACCATTTTTACCCTGAGGTCGTATGTAAATGTGAGCCGTACCGGCAGCTGGATGTCTCACAGCAGGCAGCTGAAATGTGGGTAAATATACACAGTCACACACAGCGCGCACTGATGTCTTTCCATTGTTCGAGCCAAAAACGCGCATACAAACTCGAATCTCATGGAACACACATACATGACAAAAGAACACATGCAAAAATATCTAAATCAACAAGCACAGACAGACAGAAACGCGCACGTTTACTCATTCTCTCCTCAGTTGTGGAGGAAACACAACACAGCATCCATGCCTGATAGAGGGTTCAGGGCAGGTCGGTGTAAACAGAATAAGAGACAATGACTTCTGAACCATGTTATATTTCAGTGAGAGAGAAAACCCTTAATTACTATTGACCCCACTCTGCGTAAAGCAATTATTTACAACTAGTTTAGTTACAGAGCATTTGGGAAACACATTCATTCTTTCAGCTCTTTCTACTCAGCTCCGTCTCATTCTGTGATTGCCCCCAAATGACCCCCCCTCCTTTTTTAAGGATTCTGGCTCCATTCACCAAGAAGATTTATGTGCTTTAATTGGGTGGTGTCGGTGGGGGTTGGACCCATGCTGGTCTTGGGGAAGAGTGGATTTTTTCCCCCCAAATCTTGAAAGTAGTGCGGTCAGAGACATATTCTAGGTGGCCATCTGGGCTATGTGATGGCTGAGTGTCATCACTGCGCAGATGAAACAAGACAGCTCAATAAATTCTGTTAAAACGAACAAACCCATATGATGCTACTCTCTGCCAAACTGTATTATATTAATAATATTCCATTGGCTTGCCTGCCAGTGTTTTTTACATCCAAACTGTGAAACCTCAGAAAACCTCCTGCTTTACAAATCTACTTGTCCCCATTCCTCAGGAGTCAGAGTGCAGACAAGCTGTCACCTTATCTAGCTAAGCTCTAAGGGTTTGGGACCTATTAGCCTCAATGTTAGCTTTTTCCATGCAAGTATTCACAGTGTGTTGTAGATACACTTCCCTTAGAGGAAAGAAAAAAGAATCAATTAGCTAACATGGGCAAATTTTCCATCAATAAGTAGGTGGACAAATACATAAAAATCATAAGAATGTTAATAAAAAAAACTACCCCTGTGGAAGTACAAAAAAATCAGATGCACATTGGCATTTATTGTGGCCTGGTGGTTCAGCGAGTAGCGTTACTGCCTCACGGTGCCGGGACTGTCAGGGTGTGAGTTCGAATCAGCTCGGGCTGTGTGGAGTTTGCGTGTTCTCCCTCTGCCTGGGTAGGTTTTCTCTAAGAGCTCTGGTTTCCTCCCACAGTCCAGACAAGTGTTTCAAGTTAACTGGTCACTCCAAATTGCCCACAGTGTGTGAATGTGGCCATCCTGCGATTTACTAGCATAGCATCTGGAGGTAGTTTCATAGCCTACTGCCCTTTGCTTCTCGGATGAGCTCCGGACTTCTGTGGCCCTGCACAGGATTAACTGGATGGATTTACATTTACTTGCTTAATACATTTCACCAAAGCAACACACTAGTCAGACTAAATAAGTGAATTTCACTTTAGATACTGACACACAATTGTTGAAGCACTTTGTTTGGCTGACACCATTATTTTTGCTGTTGCACTTGAGTAACAAAACAAAGAACCTACAGACTTTCAATTTTTGACCAATATGAGTGTAACTACCAAACAGCCAGAAATGGAACAGCATAAGAGTCTTGCTGGGCTGTATGAATTGATGCAGTTCTGCATGTACTGAGGTGTCGATCCTTTGACCATCTTACAGGCCGCAACTAGCCTTGGACTTCACACAGGCAACTACTGGATGTCAATATATGACATGTAGGACTGATACTGAAACTAGACAATGACTTCTCCTGGTTAAAGGCTTATTATCCCAATTTGGGTGTCCAGCCTTCAACAGCCACCCCACTGTCAGTGTCATCTCCACAAAGATCCATTTTCGCTCTACCTAAGACCCTTCAAACCAAACCTTAGCCCAGTAAGTGTTTGTGTAAATCCAAGAGGAAAAATCTGTTATAAAATATTTAACACAGTGAACCTAGATTACAATCCATCTCCCCAACTGCCAGCCAGGAGCAGACCATTAGGCAAAGTTAAGCACCTAGGGACCTGGGAAAAAATATTTGCCTTTATATATGCAACAATTTTTATTTAAACTTATACCAACATTTTCAAACATATAATTACTGCCATAGCTATTATTTACAACAGCCTACCATCAATTTGGTGCTCTCCTTCAGCCCGGCAGTAATGAACTATTCCACATTGTTACAAACATCACTAACAACATGTCAAAGCTCAGGGAATTTCGGAAGTCGCAATTTATACAAAGGGTAGCGTGTATTTTAAAGAAATCGCTACACACCTGTTGCAGGTTGAAATAACCAAAGTCGCTGTTTGCTGATTATTAACCTGGTTTGGGTTGAGTTCAGTTGTATTACACCTCACAAGTCAGAACGAATTAGTTAGATCGAGATTGATGGCATGTAGAAAGATCCAATCCACTATCTGATAGTAAAAGAAAGTTGTCAGCATTTAGGTTTTATTGTAATTACCAGCCATTCTCTGCTGGTACCTGCAGGCATATTAAATAACTGGTAAATGACAGCTAGATTTAGACACTAGTGGGGCAGTCCAGGCAGCCTAAGCAAACAACAAAGTGTACAGATTTAAGACTTCATAGTGGGTTGTAATTTTAAAGTGATATTTCAGGAATTACTAAATACATAATTATTTAATCACAGATTAGCATACATTCAAGGTACAGCCTAGAGATTTGCAGCAGTTCTTCTACTAAGCAGTCCAGGGCCGGTGAAAAGGCATTCTTACGACCAGGCCTGATTGTTTAGACTGTTAAGTATAGGAAAGGGTGGAAACTAGGACTGAAGAGGGCCCTATAACCATCATTATCTAGGGCCCCCAAACCATTAAATCTGGTCCTGCTCCCAACCACAGCCTAAAATAGGGACAAACCAGACTTGCGAATAGAGCCTCTGTCTATGGAGATTACCATCTTCTTGCTGCTCTGGGAGGGTGTGAGTGAAGTCACGTTCTCAGCTGGCAGTATCTGCTGCAGGGCCTGAAATGTAAGTGTGTAGCCCTGCAAAGCCTGCTGATGGAATGGGAAGTAGAGATGGAGGAAGCCTCCAGGCTAGAAACCTCCTGCCCCAGATCAAACACTCCACCCACAGCAAGGGCTTAGTGCTGGAAGTGCTTTGAGACAGAAGCTCCATTGCCTCAGTTCCTCCTGTGAAGATATGATTCCTACATAGGAGGTAAATGCCTCTCAGCAACGAATCTTCAGTCCCCACCCCTTCAGCCCTCTCCTGGCCTATGAACACTGGGCACAGACTTCAAGGTTTGCCGCTTTTGGAAACTTGTGACTGCAGAATGTAGCGGTAGCATGACAAATTAAGAACAGAACATACATTTCATGGATCAAAACCCCGTGGAAAAAGCAGCTGTGGATTTTGTTATAGTGGTCAGGGTTTTACTGGATGGTATGAGCGGCAAAGGTTACTCGGCTTCAAACAGTGTATATTTGTGTACACGGTCACATTTCAGTCAACCACTGCGTGAACTTGCAGCTCCCTGATTGGAACACAGCTAAACACATGTACACACACACCTCCACAATCTTCACATGCTCACCAAAGCATAACCCCCACAGAGCAGCACTGAATATCAGTTGTGTGCCAGTTTCTTTCATGTGGGATACAAAAGCTCACACTGTAGTAAACCAATTAAACAGGCAATACATTCCCTCCAGGGTATTACCACACTGGCAAGCCTTCGCCGCATGTTTTATATTGAGCGATGAGACAGAATAGGCTCGATGCCAAACAGGTGGACTCAGGTGTTCTCGTGATGGGGAGTACTTTAATCAACCACCACAACCAGTCCTACACCTGGTTCACCAGCCTCCACATGCCAGGTCCGCAGCTGAGTGGACATACAGCCTACCCCACAGGGAGTAAACACTCACCTGGCATGTGGATGGAGGATGGCATGTGGCCGCACCAGGTTTTTAATGAAATGTCATGCTGTTCCCTGCAGACGAACAGCAGTTACCGTACTGCCCCTTGACTTATTGTGGCACATCTTCTTCCTTCTCTGTGAAACCACTGCGTTTAGTGGTATGCTGTGATACGAAGGGCTAATGTATGAAGTTAAATAGAAGCACCCCAGTTCAATCTGGGATAGACTTTTGAGTAGACAGATGAAGAGACAATAATGTGGACGCTTCGGGAAGGTTAATGTCCAATAAAATAGTTTAAAAAATGTAAAGGGCAAAGTATGGAATGCAGCATTTGTAGAACAGCTAAGAAAATCTGTTCTGCTTATGCTATTAACCCCCTTTTTTCCCCCACTCTCAAAGCTGTGTTTAATACCAACATTCCCAACTTCAGACATCACAGTGGTGCAGCAAGTAGTGTTGCTGCCTTGCAGTACCTGGGCTGTTTGAGTATGGATTCAAATCCAGCTCAGTCTGTGTGGAGTTTACATGGTCTCCTCAAGTCTATGCGGGTTTCGGGAGCTCTAGTTTGCTCCTATAGTATAAAGACGTGTGTGCAGGTTAACTGGTCACTAGAAATTGCCCACAATGTGTGCATCCCATCCAGGGTGGAGTCTTCTGGCCTACTGCACAATGACTCTGAGACAGACTTCAGACTGGTGCAACCCTGATCGAGACAAACAGCTAAAGATTGCATGAGAATGGTTCACCAATCTTAAAGGAGTGAAGTGTGAGAACTGTTACCTTTTCCAATGTGGAAATTCAACATTGTGCACACAGTCACTAGACCAGGGACTGCAAATGTCACAGGGAAGGGAAAAAAAACCCTCTTCTAACACATTTATCCCAACTAACAACTTTGTGTGGGTGGGGAAAGTGGGAAAAGAACAAATGTAATCTCTTTCTATTTGCCTGTGTTTTCATCTAACAAACTGAAACACAGCTGGCACAATGGATGAACAAATTCACATGTGGCAATGGCAAATAGAGGGCAATATTATAAACAGACCACACCACAGCAGCAGAGAAAAGATGCTGTTGGAGAATGTGAGTGGTGTGTAATTGATCTTCTGCGTTCAAGAGCTGCAAGGCTCACTGAAGGATGATGGATGTCATATCCATACTCCAAGTGGAAGAAATAATGTCACAAATTCAGAAATTAAAGTCATACGTTAAATGCAATTCTCTATTTTGCAACAATTTCTACATTCCGAAACCTCATCAGGTTTCTGTCCTCCACAAAACAATATAGCAGAAATTTCCAAAAGTCCCTGTAAATCTCAAAGTGCTACATTTTTTGAGGATTGCGTGTTGGGTGGTTTGTAGTTGGTTCCTGTGATGTGATTTTGCAGGAGAAGCTCAGCCCTCTGGTCATTACAACCTGGGCGTCAAGCAGTTTACCTCTTACTAATAGCTTTGATGGTGTTAGTAAGGGCTATGGTAGATGTCAGTAGACTCTTCTACAGTTATAACGGTTTTCTCACTCCTGACTCTTGGTTGCTTGAGCCGGGACTGCATGGGTCATCCTCATTACAGTCTAATGTTAAGCACTGAGGTTGTGGAGACTGAAGTGACCATTTGGTTGTTCCAGTCATTTTATTCCATACAGTGATTTTCTCTCCTTATAGACTACCACAAAAAGCACTGCAGAATGTGGAAAAGAGCCATTTCTGCAAGTTGTTGCATCACATTATAAACACAGATGTCTAAATAACATCATTGCAACCAACATTATTCATGTCTTAAAGAACTGCCGTCACCAGCTGCCTCATCACCTTGACACACCAGGCAGCAAGAGCATGACACACAACTCAAATTCCTGTCGAGATAAAATCCACTTGTCTAGCTCCTGAACAATTAAGACTAAGGCAACAGGAGGAGATGCTGTGAGAAGGGAAGCTCCGGTAAAAACAGAAGCAAAAAAAAAAAAAAACGAAGCAAAGGCCACACAGGCCCTAGCACTATCCGAAGTGCTCTGTAGCTGAGCTGTTGGTCAGAACAAGCCTCATCTGTCAGTAGTCCTCTCCCGGACCCCACTCAAGTACCACTCTGTGACATTAGTTCAATACCATTCCCCCAAAGCCCTTCAACAAATTCTGATAGACAAAGTAAACACCATTACCATATCAAAGCCAGATAGCACAAAAAGAAAGCTTTGGTCCTCACAAACATCTTCATTGCATCTTTGGCCCTCCACACTCACACGTTTTTAAAGAATGTTCCACAGCAGGTCAGTGCCCACGCAGAGCACAGACAACTGAAGTGTGGGCAATGATGGCATTTCCCCACAAATGGTTTGGAACCAATTAAGAAATCCTCGTGTCCAAGCAGACCAAATCAGGCGCTAGGGCTCCTGACAAGAAGCTATTTATATCAGTGCTACAAAAGAGATGTGCTTTTACACTTCACAGATGGAAACTTCCTTTCATTTGCAGAACATGTCTGTCTAATTGTTGGCAGCATGGAGACTAAGGAGGCTCAGAGGGAGAAATAAACAGATTGTCTCTCCTAGGGATGGAGTGTACAAGACAGAAGTGTGGGGTGGGTGGACTTCTTAAGTTTCCTCAGAGAACAGGGTCCATTCTGCAGACAACCTTGTATGAGTCCAGGATGGAGCTTTAACTGTGAGATCTTCCAGAGAACTACAGCAGCCTCAGGGCTTCCACTGCTCCTCTATTACTTAAGGGCCACCACTCTGTTCTTCTACCTTTAAAGCCTTCACTGTACTCATCCACTTTAATTGCTACCACTATTCTCTAAGACTTTTAAATCCACCACTACACTCTTTTTACTTGTAGGGCTTTACACTGTACCACTTTACTTTGTACTAGATCTACTAGAACTTTCCCCTTTACCACTATGATCTAGTTTTGGCTTTTCTACTGCGCTCTACAACCTCAAATACTGCAGCAAACTTTTCAGGCTACCATTGTGGGAACAAAGGATATGTTGTTTGCCAACAGTCAAACCAGGACTCTACAGGTGTTTCTTTAACCACTTCAACTATTCATTCATCCTGGATACAAGCTGTTCGGGGGGAAAAAAAAGTAAAAAGACACCGACAATCAAAATTTCCTGTTAACCAGAAGAATCTGTTCCGTTTCCTTGGTCTACAACAGCACGGCATGACAGTGACAGTATTAGAGACCAATTGAGCGCGTCTGTTAGTCGGTTATCCGGCAAATGTTTACTCTTCTAAGTGTGCGGCCAATTAAAGAGAGAGCGAGTCTTGCAGCGGTGGTCCTTGTACATGCAAGGCTCCCTGCTGACTTCCTGCCCCACCCACACAATGCCACAGAAGATTAGCTGACCGCACTCAAAACAACGCCACTGTTGTATGTGGAAATTCACTGAAAATCCCCACCAGGAGACCGACGTACTAAACCTCCTCACACGTCACTGGTTCTCCTCCATGCTTTATTATTTCATAGCAGTGCATGAACATATTCTACGTCAATGGCTTAATGAATTCTGAAGACATCCCACATCTGTGAAACATGACAACGGTAGCTCTCTCCATAAACGGGGGGACTCTCAGTCTATACTAGGGATACCATAGAGGAACAAGGGGGACACAGCACAACTGGAACTAGACGTGGACACATTTCTGATGAGGTGTCTTAAAAAAAAAAAAAAAAAAAAAGACCGAATTACGATAACATTCAAGGTGGGGCGACACAGCTCAGCGGGTACAGCCAGTTGGGCGTGAGTTCGAATCCGGCTCGGTCTGTGAGGTGTTTGCATGTCCTGCCCGCGTTTGTGAGTTTCCTCCCACAGTCCAAAGACATGTTTCAGATTAATTGGTCACTCTAAATTGCCCAAAGTAAGTGACTGGCTGTGCGTGGTCACCTGGCGTCCCATCAATGGGTAGTTTCACGGCCAAATGCCCGCTGTTTCCTGGATAGACTATGGACCCGCGCAACCCCACTCAGGATAAGTGGTTATTTATAAATGGAAGAGTATTCCAGATGTGCTGCATCAAGCTTTGACACACACAGTGACACTAACTGGCAGAAGGAGCCCTGAATCCTCAGTTTCATTCAACACAGGGCTATGAATATTCCAAGTCATTCTTCTGGCTTAATTAGAAACAAATTCATTTGCATAATGATATGTATTATTGCCTGAAAGGTAACTGGAGTGAAATACAGATTTTATTAGGTAAGGGGCGCACAGAACAGCAATCTCCAGATGTACATTGTCATCCAAGAAACAATACAAACATGACTGTGCTGACTAATTAACCTGGGGGGGGGGGGGTTGAAGAAGGGTCATTGCTGTAATGGGACCGATGCTTCTGCAACACTGTGAGCAACAGTGGAAAAGGTCCATGTGGCCAAACCTTGCTGTTCGCCCAGTCTAATTTACATCTCCTGCGCGAGATGCGCGAATAGACGAGCTGTGAGATTACGGCTGTGTTGTAGCTGGAGAGAGCCATATCAGCCTGAGAAACAGAAGGGGAAGAAAAACAAAGCGGCTCATTTTCTACCCATCAGTAGCGACTCCGGTGCACGCCAGCACCAGCGACACGCAAACTGACACGGGGCTGCTGTGATTCGGAGAGCCGGCTGGTTGGGATGACCTGCGCCGACCTCAGGAGCATTACTATCGCAGGCACTACTCGCATGCGAGCCCACAGCAGATGGGAAGGCAGGTGGGCCCCTCCCAGTTCTTCACAGCAAATTTTTTCGCTCCGTGCTACAAGAAACATATCTGCATGTTTCCCTTCGCAGGCACAGATAACAAATCCCCTGCCAGTAACGTAACACGTCGATTATACAAACAGAACTGAAATTAGACTAAGTAAATGCATGCAACAAAGGCAAAGGCAAATTCGATAAACATATTCTATAATAACTGCATATGATTCATTTCTAATGAGAAAAGCAATGTTATTTCCATTCAGCCACACACCGGACTGCGTATTGTCATCCCAAACGGGTTTCTGGCAGCATCGAGGATCTTTGTGGCTTGTTACAAAGTTTACCAGTTCATTAAATCCTCAGTTTGGTCGTTTCACTCGTCGTGGGAAATGCAGATGACGCTGCTTTATGTTTTATTTTGCTACTTCCTGGTCTGGGAGAAAGTGCTGGCATCGCAACTGCACATCCTCCGGGGGAACAGAGAGGGCTAAACACGGGGCTTTGATTACAGGACAGGCGAGATTTCGATGAACAGTGAGCAGATGAGGCGGACGTTGCCACACCCCTCGCTCGATGTCCTTTCCAGAGCTGGAGAGAAACAATCACGTGTGTGAAGATGCTCTGATTTTCGGGATGCAGAGAGACCCGCAGGTCACCCCCCACGTGAGACAAATGCAAACGGTCATTCAAAGGTGGCCTGGGGGAGGGGTGATTGTGACATGGGGACTGGACCGACCGTTCCCATTGGCTGGTCCAGCTGAGGGCCACTTGAGAAACCCAAAGTGACGCAGCGGACATAAAGGGAGAGTTCTAAGAGGCCCGTTTAATGCCGTGCCACAAAGGGTTCCCATTAATCCCACGCGCCGTGGCCCCAAGCCTGAAAGGGGGAGTCTGACACGAGTCCTGGCGGAACCCCGCACCCACCCCTGAACTCTGTCTCCCTTTGTCCTCCTCGCAGAGGGGACAGGGTGAATGCAGGGGCGGGTCCTGGCAGGTGCACGAAGGGGAGGCTCGGGGCCCCGCCCACCTTCTGTCGGTTCAGCCTGCTTCTCGATGTCCCCCCGAGCGCTCACCTACCCACCCGCCCCAACCCCTCCCTCGCCAGCTAGCGGCAGGGAAAGCCGACAGCCGTGAACGGGATTAGGTATCACTCTAATTGAATTTGCACGGGTCAATGTCAGGATCGGCACACCAGGGAAACACTTCTCCCAACTTTCACTCGAGTGAAAAGGCGACCGGGGGTTAAGCTGTCAGAGGTGCAGAGGAACCTGTCGTATTGTTATTTCAAAGTGCGCAACACCACCTCGCAAGGCTACAAAGCCACCAGGAATTCCTTCCTCGCTTCTCGCTGCTATAATACCTTCTGACAAAAATGCATTTATAACAAAAGCTTTTTAACTTGCAACAACAGCGGCCTGGAGCTTCGACCGCTCTGTACTTAACCAGCACCTTTGTTCTCAGCGTAATGACATTTACTGCATAGTTTATAGGAAACCATAGATGTTAAATACAGTACGAGTGGGACTGGATGGGGGGGTCGGTCCCATCCCAGCTGGGGGTCACGTCGCCATTTGTCAACATGCGCTCAAGTGACGCACGGCGATTTACATACCTGGTCAAACAGAGATTTCCATCGCTGGGACAGGCGGGAGAGGAGGTGGGAAGAGAAGAGAGAAGACTGTGAGAAACTGCTCAGTGTTTCCTGCTCAAGTCAGTGTCACCAGATGTGGCTTCAGCATGAGGCTTGTTCACATGTGGCACTGCTCCCTGTCACTGGTGTCACTAGTTAGTTGCCTAGTTAATTGTCCCACTGACAGACAGTATGTGATGTACTCCTGCTCAGCTGTCACCACACACACCCAGTGACCACCCTGTACATCCAGGTGGCCTGTGGTGGAAACCTCCTCTGGACTAGTTATGAGCACGAGACTCCGTGTCGGTTACTAACATGACTGATGTACAATAATCCAGAGCGTCTGTGAAAACGTGGCGCTGGTGTGTGACTGTGTGGAAGTCGGGGTGTTACTCACGTCCTCCGGGGCCGCTGGAAGGACGTCGCTGCTTTCCAGCACCTCGATCTCGTCCCCCTCCGCGTTCGCCGCCACCGCCGGCGACGAGCTGACCCGCGTCTCGCGCGCCGCTACGGGCATCCCGGCGCCACGCGCCTCTCAGACGGAATCCCTTGGAAAAGCCGGCGACCCGACGGACCCCCGCGATGTCACCGCTGCCATGGTCGCACACGCTCTACCCCACGAGCAGCCCGCCCTAAGCTCCACGTGAGTAGCGCGGCTGCAAAATGCGGGATTCAAACGCACCGCCGGTGTCCTTTCCGGAAGCCGCACACACAGGTGACACGGGTCTTTCGTCTCCCTTTAACGGACCCCCGGGGTCTGCTGCTCGCGGCGTCAGGAAGTTATCTCTTGCCAAAAGGGGCTTCTTGTGTCCGGCGCGATGCTCCTTCTGCGGGGTCGGTGTGCGTGAGACGAACTTTCACCGTGGGCGGACGTCCACCTGCCCTCGCCCTCCGCGGCGCGGACTCACACCCTCAGAGCGGGGTCTACTACGCACGTTCCCCGTTAAACCCTGTGAACCGCCAACATTGCTGCTCGTAGGGGAACGTAGGCTCAGCCCCCCAGCGGGCTCACCTGCAGGACACGCGCAGCCCCTCCGTACGACGTCATTACGTCCTGCTCGCGCAGCCTTCACCTGGGCTGAGCTAATACAGCGTATTAATAAATGAAGCAAAGCGCGCGCAGAGAAAGGACGGCCACAGCGCGCGCACAGCGTAGCGCCTCACACACGTTCACGGGCAAACTGAACACTGACGCGGTGGAAATACCTGCTTACTAAAGTGAAACCCTGAAAAGGTCCGGCGATGCACGCACTGAAGACCCCCCGCGGCGTTTGTTGGGGGGGGGGGGGGGGNACCTCTTAATCAGGGATCAACATCTGTATTTTTTGGGGGGGGGGGGGGGGTAAACAGCATATGTGTGAAGTGCGTCAGCGCTGCTCGCCAGGGCGCAGCTCGGCCGTGTGCCACCTCTGCCCCCCTCACAGCCACAGCCGTCCTCGTGCGCGTGCACGCGCGTTCCCGCTACGCGCCTCACCTGAGGAAACAGACGACCGACGCAGCGCAGTCGGAATGTGGACTAAAAAGACCCCCCCCCACCACCCCCCTTTTATTGCATCTTGTTCATTTTAAATCGATTTAAAGTTGTTTTTCTACTAAGGACGGACAGAGCTTATTTATATGCAGGGACTGACTGTCCTGTTTCTGCCGCTCCTGTGTGGCACTGAGGTGTTGCGGCCGTATGAAATGAAGCGATGTGTGATATTGGAACAAACAGTTTGTCAAACTAATAAAGTTGAACTTTATGGAAGTTTCACCAAGTAGGAAAACGAATTGTTCTACAGCAGGGGGCGTTGTGGTTAGAGCTGCCCCCTGCAGTGCTGCAGTGCCGTTCGGTAAGGCGTTTACCCCGAAATAATACGGTAAAATGGTTCTCTTGTATACATGTATTTTAATCCAGACTCAAAATACAGAAAATGAATGTGTCGTCTAAATGCATATAAATATAAAATTATATAAAGCAAAATCAGAGGAAAGATTATTTACATTTATCCAATGAACTGGAAATTTGTTCACTTGTTTAGGCTGAGTTTTTCCATTTTGAACTTAAGTCAAGTGATTCAATACGATTTATCATTTTCAAAATGTGAGATATTTAAATAGATAACTAAAATAATGCCACTCATCCATTTCCATTAACCACTTCTAACAAAAATAAGTCAGATTCTGAATTCTGTTTACAGGGAGAAACAAGCATAAATATTGTACAAGTGAAACTGAGCTGCTGCTATTCCTGGAAAGTGAGATGTTACATGTTGCAGCTTGTGAGGTTTCTCTCTGGTCTCTCCCAGGACCCCCCCCCCTCCAGAGCTCCTACAGTCGCTGGCACTATATTTCCAGAATGTTCCTGTGCCAGCACCCTGTTGAGTGGACCAGTCCCAGTGCCTCAGAGGCCCAGTTCAAGAAGAAGCACGTGAAGCGGGGTGACGGCTGCCGCCAAACCTGTAGCCTGGGTCCTCTTTCCCTGCAGTCGGCACCAGGTGAAAAGCCTCAGTGGACACATTGAAAACATTTGCTTTTCACACACTTAACAGCTGGTGCACCCAAACACACCCACAGAAGGAGTTCAGTTTAACAAAATAACATCCCCACTCCAGGACTCCCCGT
Source organism: Arapaima gigas (assembly GCA_900497675.1). Lineage (NCBI taxonomy): Eukaryota > Metazoa > Chordata > Actinopteri > Osteoglossiformes > Osteoglossidae > Arapaima > Arapaima gigas. The sequence continues at coordinate 74,664 of UFQX01001177.1, read as the reverse complement.
TTTTTCTCTTCTTGATTGACAGAGACCGTCCTTCTTTTTCAATTATTCCTATATCCATGGCAACAGTATAACCTTATGAGGATATTTTTACCATTAGGGTCTTAAGACACCTACACAGCAGCACTGGACTGCAGCTGCAGCCCCCACTGGTGTCTTACACAGCATCTGGACATGCGTGCCACACACACGGCTCCATTACCTCCAAAATAAGTGATTATTAATGGAAGCGGAAATTGAGCTCCACTCGCCTGATGAACTGTGCTAGACACCATGAAGGACTCTGCTAATCCTCACGCATCCCAGACACTGGAAAGGTCAAATCCCCATTGCGACACTCATAGGTCAGCGGATCGGACTACTTGTGGTCCGCAGTGGAACCGCCGTGCAGCACAAAGGGATCTTGTCCACCATAAACAGGGCGAGATTAGATAAGAACCTACTTTTAGATGTTGCCAAGGAAGAGGAAAAAAAAAAAAAAAAAAAAGAGGGAGGGGGCAGTGAGTCAAAGCAGTACCTGTCAGATCCCAGCTGGAGGAGAAGCAGGAGAGATCCAGTTAAAAACTTGTTAATTGGACCCCTCGCAGGTCAGCGTTCAGTGTTACACAGAGTAGCTGACATCTCCACAGCAGCGCGTGAAAACGGAGTTGTTACGACCGGTTCCACAAAGACGGTCCCGGAAAGAAGAAACACCGTCCGACCGCTTGGACTCCGGTGGCAGTTAACTGCCTCGCTGACAGTGAACAGATGCGTCACTGGCCGCCCCTAAAAGCTGACAAACTGCACGGGAAAGATGTCGCAGTGTCACAGGCCTGCCCTGCTTGTGCTCCATACGTACGTCAGCGAAGGAGAGAGGAAAGTGAAATAATTAGAGCACCAACTGCATCCTGAACAAGTGGAGGCCATTTATAGTGGGATTTACGATCTGACGTCATCGTGAGATCAGTTTAACTTTTTATGTACATAAGATATTCCAGTGGGCCTGCAAACCCATTTCACAGTGAGGCACAGCGGCGGAGCGGATAGCACAGGAGCCCCACAGCCCAGGAGCTTCGGTTCAAATCTCCCTTGGTTTTAATACGTTCTCCTTGTGTTAGTGTGGGACTGCCCCCGACATTCAGGAGACATTTTGGGGGAGCTGATGAGCGAATTGCCTGTGGTGTCTGTATTTAGGAGCTTCAGTGCAGTGCATCTGCCGCTCGAAGCTGCCTTGGACAAGGACGTCGGCTAAATATTAGTTACCGATAATCGGAGGTTTGCAGCCATGAGTTCAGAATGATGTGCGATCTCAGTCAGCCAGAGGGTCCATACAAGCACACATCCCTGGGGGTCGGCGCAGGTCACTGCCGCACCGACAGGTTCAATGTCAGGTGCCTGATGGGATGCTATGAATTACAGCGTTTTATCCATTCGCCGATACACAGTAGAGCTGTTAATAAGAGCTACACTTTGGTCGTGTTTGGCATTTACCGGTCAGTGTGGCGGCAGGAGAAATTCGAGCGAGCGGACAGGCTGCAGGGAAGCAGGACTGTATATAGCCCTCTTCTGCTCCAATACAAAATGACGCCACAGATGTCGCAGTACAAAAAGGTCCCGTTACCTCTTAATAGCGCCCTCACGTGGCCCTTTGTGTTTATGTGCAATATGGCATAAGACACTGCAATAAATAATCATTTTTAAACTTGATGAATTGCTGTTGGTTCCACTTGCAGATGATCGTTAAATTTAGACAGTCGTTCAGGATAGTAGGTGAAATATATAACGTGTGGATTAAATTTAGCATTTCCTCAAACTACATGTTCAATTGTTAAACCAAGTATCTGCTGCAATTGGTTTAACTATCCAGCAGTTAAAATGGTTTCTTATTACAAATGGTTTTATTCAGTCATGTTTAAGTGTCTTTTACTGTGTGACCAACTCCGGGGGCAGTTGTCCTGCCCAACAGCAGAACCTGGGCAAAGGTGGCTAAGGGGACCCTGTAAGGGCGGCAGCTGCGGGTTTTCCCCCCTCTGTTGGACTGTGGCTGACACTGGCCACCTCTGCTGAGGGTGATAAGGACATGACTGCTAGAGGGATGGACTCACCAGCAGGAGCATCTGCTAGCTCACGCCCAAGGTCTTCTCAACAACTGCCAGCACAGCAGGAGGATGGGCTGGTGAGGGGAGCACAGGCTCCTGCTTTGACAGTGCTCCCCCTCAGCAGAAACACAGACAACCAAGAGCACCAACAGAGCTGGCCAGCTGAGTGGGAGTGAAATTCAACCTCCGGAAAGGAAACGCACTGCAGAAATGTACACTGCACATGCCTCGTTTCCCCTCCTTCTTAAACAACGCGTTACAGAAATTACACCTATTTGCAGTGCTAAGCAGGATGTCAGTAGTTCAGACCAAGGCAACACTGGAATACAAAACTCTGATGAGGGGAGTACAGTAGAGAAGAAATACTTGCAGCCTTGTTAGGGGATCCGCTGCGGACATGGTTTGAGTCGCTGCCTTTCCCGTGGGAGATACGAACAGTGGATGTTCACTGCTGCCCGTCTCCAGTCCTGGGTTTTATATTGGGAACTGATACGAACACGTGGTAATCTAACCTGAATAACCTCACAGGTTGCATACAACTACGAAGTCTCAGACTTAAACATAAAAGCAGTAACACATTGTCTCTCAGGCCATACCCATACACACAAATCAAAAGTGAGAACATATGAGATTCTCAAACCATTTTGGATAAATGACACATTTGCGTCTCAGTGCTTCATAACTGACAATCTGGAGCATCCCTGCTAAAACGTCTGTGTAGAATGTAAACACTCATACCTAACCTGGCTATTGATTTTAAATATTATCTCAGCCAATTTATTACATCTAAGTCTGAAGCAGCATTAGTCTGTTAAACAGCACTGTTCAGTCAGTGTGTACAGCATTCAGCTCTCGCTCACGTGTGGACGAGTTTCCATTTCATTTGCAACTTGAACCCACTTCACCCACTAACAGCAAGAGAGACCCATTCACTTTGTTCTGTTTGGTTCCCCAGTTTAGCCCCCCCACCACCACCACCACAAAAAGACACAACTGGCAACCATTCCACCTACCACACAGTTTTCATTTGCTTTCTAAAATATTTTTTCCCCTCCTAAACAGTCTAATATGAAGGGCTCTCAGGACCATTAACAGAAAATGAAAGTGGAGTCACTTGAAAGAGAAGCTTGCTGTGCTGCTCACCACTCGCCTGAGAAGACACGGGCGGTTATAACACCAGAGGCCCTCGTGTCCGTGTGCGGCATCCACCCGCAGAGCTGCTTCACCAGAGCGGTGGGCCACAGTCAGAGGGGCTTCTTGCCTCTTCGTATCACAGCCACGTGCACAGTTCTTTCAGGAATAAGTTAACCTGCGTGGCTTTCCCCTTCCCCGACGAGCACGTTTTTCATGGCAAGGAACAAAACAGTTATTTAAATGCACCGTGAATCAGAAGTCGCTGGAGCCTCAGAATCCAGATGGCCTCAGTATTTATACTGCCTCTTAAGTTAAGCCAGCTGTGAAAATCACAGTTCATTTAATGAAAACATGTTAAACCAGGAAAAAACCAATGATCTTTTATCTCAACTGTGAACCCCAGCTCTAAAATCAATTAAAAGTCAACATGCAACCCAACAGGTGACGTCACTCTAAGTTCAGCTCGTATAATTGCTGAGGTGACAGGGAAAAGGCTCCTGGTATCATCACACCGATCATTAGCTTATCTGACATGTAGTTTCACTGAGAATCCCAGTTCGGTGCCTTTTGGCAACTTCCCCTACAATATTTATTTGAACCACGACAAGAATAATGACCCGCCTGCAATCAATAACCATTTATTACATCCAGGATTCAGAAATCCAAATGTATTACTGGGAATGTAGCCATGATGTAAAATGCAGGAGTCACCAACTCCAGACCTCCAGAATCACTGACACTACAGATTTTGGAAGGTAATGCGTCTCCCCAAGGCAGTTGAGAGCTGACACAGAGCACTCTCACCCACTTGTTTCACTTCTGACTTTACAACTGCAAGGAGCTGTACAGATGTCAAAATATTTTATTTTAAGATTTCCATATACTACACATTAGGCAGTTTACAGCACAGTTATTTATTTTAAAGGTTGGAAAGGGAGAAGAAACTGTCAGGGTTGCTGAAGAAAGCAGTGAATTCAGTGAGTCAGTTTTTGACTGACGTGTTGTCGGTTTTAGAGGGAGGCATGTTGTCGGCCTCTGACGCTAAAACAATAATAACTGCAACCACTCAGTGGGAGAAAACTGAAGACATGAAAACAAGGCAAGCAGAAGGATAAATGTAAGCTGTGTATTAAAACAGCCCAAGAACAGAAAAGACAACAGACACCCAGACGGGACAACACTGTGTTAGAGACGGGAACAAACACTGGAAATGGGAACTGGGCCCATCGTGAGGGAAAAGGAGTTTGATCTGGGGCAAGACAAGAAAGAGCGTGTGCAGATGGGCTGCACATCATAAAACACTGTCCTCAGTCCTGCAAGTATAATAATAATAATAATAATAATAATAATAATAATAATAATAGAAACAAAAAATCAAGTAAGGAATATTTGTTTCATGCAACATGGAATAATTTAGGAAAAAAAGGCAAATAAATTAACATTTAGCACAAACAAGACAGAAAACATGGTTGAGTTTCTCTCCCATCATAGTTTAACTGCCACAACACTATGTTTTTAAGTTGATAAGTTAATTATGCGTGAGCCTTTGTAAGTTTGCTATAGGTATTTACACTATTTACAAGGTGTACAGTTTCAGCTTTGAAATTTTTTTCTTTTGTTGTTGTATTTCATCCAATACTCCAACTATAACTTTCTCAAGCTCCTACTCTGCTGTAAAACCATACATTGAATGTCAAGGTAAAACATCAGGCTTGAAAGGTAACATCCTGACAAAATTAATCTCCACTTAGGGCCAGGTCCATTTGACTAGAGAAAAAGGTCTCACAGGAGCTGAGATAACACCAAGAAAACCCACAGCTGCACACTGAGCTGCTGCATTCATCTTCCAACTTCTGTTTTAATATAAAATCTCATCTAAGATTTCTTTTGCAGGATACAGACGGGAGGGGGGGGGGGGTTGGTCTGGGTTTGGAGCTGCGGGTGCAGGCTGGTTGCAGAGGGTCATGTGCTCCCTCAGGCAGATCACCGCTGTTTGAGGAGCGCTCTGTACATGGCGAAGCCCAGCACTGCAAACACAGTGGCCCCCACACTTGCCCTCAGCCAGAAGTTGGAGCTCTTCAGATCCGCCTGGGTCACATGTCTGTCCCGAGAGGAGAACAAGAAGAAAGTTACTAGTGCATTAGACTAAATCCAGCTGAACAGATAGAGAGTTGCAGTTTGACTCAGTTGAGCGAAGCCAAGTTTCAAACGGTAGCCTTGTGAGGCACCATCACCATTTGGCCACACCCACTCAGCAAGCCACACCCCCTTCATAACAAACAGTACCCACCTAGAACGAGTTCTAAAAGAAACAAATTAAACTCCTCAAAAAAAGAGCACGGGAAGAAGAGGGAGACAAGCAAAAGAAAGGAAGCAGAACATTAAGCTTGTTTTATTACAAGGCGACACACAAGCAGCACGCGGGAAAGCAAAGGGTGGCGGGGTTGCGAAAGCAGCGGCGAGGACATGAACGCCACACAGCACAATGGTCCAGAGAACACATCAGTGCTCTATTAGCCACCTGAGCATGAAATCGAACCAGGATTTGCACAATGGCATCTCCTGAAGCACCTGCAAAAGCTACTGCTCTCAGTAATCAGAAACGACACCAAAACCCTTTAAGTACCAGCCTGACATACAAATGGAGGAAAATCAGGAAATAAACAACTGGCCGGGTCCACAGCTAGTCTTCACTTGGACATGGAAAGGCTAGCAGACGGCTCCATGCGTGAGGAATCCTCCCCGTGATCTCGGTGAGAAGCCGGTCTCCATATCACCCAAAAGGAGAGCATCCTGCTTGTCGATTTCAGAAGCACTGCACCCCAGCGGTTATCCCCTCACACAGCAATCCCTGTACTTAAGATCAAGCAGAGCTGGGATTACAGTGCCCTCTAGTTGGAGCTTCCGTAACAGTAAGAGCTTGAAAACCACAGAATCTAATTCAGATGAGGGAATCACCTCTGAGATAGTTTGGTATAAAGACAGACTACCATACGCTACATAGCAACCACATCACAATAACCAGAGACCTTTCGTTTTTAATTCTTAAAATGTAAAAAACAAATATTACATGAAAGACAAACAATTCGTTTGGCACTGAGCCACTGATCTCCTTAGCAGCAACAGTCCTACTCAACCATTTCCTCATGGCATCAGCCAAGCAGCACAGCCACCAGTCGGTGGCCAGAGACGTGGTCCTTCCCCCCATGAGGATGACCTGGTAAGGATGATAACCACAACATGTGCACTCAGATCATCCACTCCTGTGTGCACAAAGAGAGATGATGGACATCAAGCAGAGCTGTCAACTCTCAAAGGGCATCTGTTCTTTGTGAGGAAACCCACACACAGAGCACCCTGAGTGTTGAGCTTGCAGAGGACCAAAGCCAGACCCATGGAGAAAACAGGGACGAGAGGGGGAATGCAGTAAGGAGTGACCATGGTGTTTCTAAGACATGCAACACGGCAGCTGGCAACAAGATGACTGACGTGCAAGAAAAGAAAGAGGGTTAGACAAACGTGGAAATGAACGAGCAGCAGCGAGGGCGACAGAAAACAAAACGTAAATATTACAGAACATAAATGCAACCGTGACAACTTAAACGAAATAAAATAAATCTTCCTTTCCGGGGGAGCACTTATTTTGATTAGTCAAAAAAAGTTGTTCAAACAAAGTGGACTGAAATGACAAACGCAAGCGAGACAGAACCTACTTCAGTTTATTTATTAACAGATTTAATCTTCACGTGTGTTTAAAGCCTAGATTAAAAGTCTCAAGTGTCAAGTCAAGTCAAGGCCAAATCTAGTAATTTAGATCATTTGACAACTTATTCGTTTAGTTGACTTCAGTGCAAAGTTAGGAATTTGGTTGCTGCTCACAAGTCACTTTGTTCTCTCACTGTGAGAGATGACTTGGCAGCAAACAAAGCTGGTCTAAACAACATCAACAGTCAGCATGTTAGAACAACTTCACTGTGGAAACATCACAGAAATTTCCAGGACATAAGTTGTACACAGTTTTTTTGTTTTACTTCTTTCCTTGTTCCATAACAGAATAAACATAATTTCAGCACTTAGAAACGTTTACAGCAGCTTTCTGCAAATCGAGCCACCCACTCATTGTCGGCAAGTGCTTGTTCACTGCAGGGTCTTGCTGGTCCAGAGCCCATCCCAGAAGCATAGGGTGTAAGACAGGATACACCCTGGACGACACACGTTCAGTCACACAACACGCTAAGGGCAATCCTTCTTTGGACTGTGGCAAGAAACCCACACAAACACGAGGAACATGTAAACTCCACACAGACTGAGCCAGATTCACTTCCGAATGCACAGCCCAGGCTGCGTGAGGCACCAGCGCTACCCACTGTGCCACCCTCCTGTCTAAATTTCTGTGAGGTTTTCAAACCAAACTCAGGCGAGCTGGATGGAGACATGGCCTCCTTGAATCCTCAGTTGGGGCAACAATGTCAAGTTTTGCTTTCAACTCCATAAAAAGGAACACAGGTTAGTAATGGTTTTCGCACTGCATATCCACTAGTCATTTTAATGAAATAAAACTCATTAAAAATGTAAATATATCAAGGTGTGTGTATGCAGCTAAACATCCAGGGTAAGATGGTTGTGATGTGAAATGGAATCCATACACAGTCTTAACTAGTGGCCACACACCACCCTCAAGGTTTCAGTAAAGCTGTTAGGATGTTACAAACAGGGCTTGCTTAAATGACCCCCACCCACCCCTCATTCCAGGAGTCCTTAAGGGCACAAGTTTAAACAGAGAGGTAAACCCTGACATTGTGAGCAGGTTGATGGGATTGGGGTGCAGATACAGGAAGCTGACAAGGAGGTCATATTGGGCAACAGATGCCAGAAAGGGTTAATGTGTGGTCACACACTGATGCTGTCATGGCTCATACTGACTGCAGCACGACCCCAACACACTCCAGCCAAAGTCTTCATAGAAATTCGCCATCCACAAGTATATGTGACAATTCAGTGAATGACAGAATTGCAGTTACTTGCCAACGGAAAACACGGGAGCAACTTTTGTCCGAGACCTGAGCAGACTTCGCTTTGTGAGTATTTTTGAAACCCGTCAACTGCAGACAGTGGATATGCAGTGGAAACAAAAATGAGGAGGAACGTGAATGGAAGCAATGAGCAAGAGGAAAACTGCAGGATGAGAGCCACAGCAGGACGGGTGTAAGGACCTGTTGAGAACGGCAGTGTAGAGTTTGGTCTTTACAGACTGCAGAAACTCAGAGTTGAGGAGGTTCTGACAGATGCAAAAGGTGCACCTGTTGCAGGTGCACATGCAGCGTAACCTGGCGTGGCTGCGGAGACACACAGAGGAAGAGCAAGTCAGAACTGCACACTGTAACAGGATGATTAGAGCTCAGTGGCACCCTGCTCAAGATCAGCCACCTTCACGTCCCCCGACCCCCCCCCCCCCCCCCCCCCNGCAGAAATCAAACCAGCATTGTTATTTTTTATGCCCACTTCCCCCCCCCCCCCCCCCCCCCCCCGGTGCTTGACACGCAGGAAGGAACAGGTGAGGAGGGCACTTGGAGTGGGTTCAGGAGGTAAAGGGGGAGCAGCAGAACGCAGTCACTTTTATTTCCAGTTAAAACCAAAGCATTACCCACAGAGTCAATGAGAAGAGACCCCCTCGCTGTAATACTGACTACTTCAATAAACTCCAGTCCTTCACCATATCTAGACAACTGGTTTTTGCAGGATCATTTAAAAAGTAAAATGATACACCAACATTTGTTTTTCAGTTCTGTAGAATCTTCCTTAACCCTGAAAAATGAAACACTACCTGCCAACCACAATGAAAAAAGTTTAAGACATGTTCCACAATTACTTACAAATACATTTCCCCTTTCATAATTCACCTTGGTTATTACATTCTTTTGTTCTAATTTTTAAATACTGATATTTGTTGTAAAAATCCTTGGCTTTATTGCATTCACAGTAAACCATTAGCTTTCTTCTTTACTGTGCAGCTGTTTTTAAATGTGCAATATAAAGATGGACATTATTATTATTATAATAACAAACAGAAAATTCATTTGCATTCAGGAGAAAAAAGGGGCAGAAATTCTAAATACAAAATAAAGGAAGCCAGAAATCAGAATTCAAAAGCAGAACAGAATGCAGCAAAACGCTGGCTGAAAAAGAATCACTGTGACAGTCCTTTGTTCACAGCAAATCATATAGTACTGAACAGAGATGAGAATGTGCTTCTCCTCCTTCATCCTGGTTCAATGTACACGGCTCAAGTAAAGCAAACCATGCACGCAGCCAGTGTTTATCACGACTTATTTCATACAGTTGATCGGCATAATGTGAATCTTTACCAAATTACAACGTTTACTAAGAGGAACGTCACTGGATGGGATGAACCAGAGAAAACACCGGTGCTTCCGGCATGCTGCACTTTGGTGATCAGCGAGACCAGCAACGTTCCCAGAGCTCACTGCACTGTGTTGGACCCTTACTCCACCTGCCTTCAACAGAACCACCTTGCCTTCGATGGGGGAATTAAACTTAGTCGTGGAATTCCAAAACACTGTTTTTACTTCTGGGATACTTTTATGGGCCTATTAGCAAAGAGCACTACAGGTTCTGCAGCAATAAATGTGGTGAACAAAGTCATTTTTATAGCGGTAAATGTGGCTTTGTTACGTGACAACAGAGCCTTTATTTATGTTAACTGTGCACTGCTGATAAGCAGCTGTACAGTCAGAAAGAACTGGATCCAGTATGACAGGAAGAGCAAAGATAGAGGCACATTTTATTAAAACAGCTAAATTCCTCTGGAATCTGGACAAACTAAACAACAATAGCAACCCGATATTTTTATAACCTGAAATAACATGGTAGTGATAGCCCAGCACCAAAATATGGCAAGTCAATTTCCCCCTGGGGGTACTAAACTGGTGGACAAAAACACTACAGCGCAATAATTTATGGTCTAAAATTCAAGTTATGCTACTGAACTGAACTGTAATGATGCCCAGTGGACCATTATTCACACACCACCCATCACAGATAACACAAAATACCATCAACTGTGATAATAGTTTGCCAAGGGAAATGTCTGTTGACATTTAATTTAACCACCACTTCCTTCACAGTACACACAGAGATCTTACATAAACTTTCTTAGTGAAGGATAATGACAGCTAGAAGCAGATCCCACCAATTAGAAGATGCGATATCTCGGCCACAAACTACTGTAAGCAGCAGTAACATACCGTACATCTGCATCTGATCCAGGGCACTCTGCTAACATCCTGATATGTGGTCACACGATCAAGTGCACTTTTTTTGCAGGCAAAAGCCTTTGGCCTGTTTTGGATGTATGTTGGCAATTGCCATTTAGAAAAATTTCAGTACTTTCTTTCATTGACTATCCTATTTTTTTCTTCCATGCATGTCGCCAAGGCCCCTGCCTTTCTAACCTTCAGCCTACCTGCCCACCACTAGAGGACATCAGTGGGGTCATAAGACAGCAGGCAGCCAAAACGAAATAATGATTGACAGCATGCATTAAAATACAGCTGAAACAAAATCTCATAAATGAGTAAACACAACAAGTGCAGTGTGACAAAAGACACATGCCAGAGAGCCAGGCAGGCAGACAATCTGGCAGAGCCATGCGGGAGAGGGGTACAGGTTATATTGGTCATTCAAGTGCAGGTCAAAAGTAGTATGACGGCTGGGGACTCAGCACTCACGGGTACATAGCCATGGTGGTGAGCTTGGTGTAGATGTCCTTGTTGGGCATCTCAGCTGTATTGCAAGTGAAGGACTGTGGAGGTGGCATCTTGTGCCTCTTGCAGAACTCAAGTGGTGATGGGCTGCAGTGCTGCTTGGCCTCGTGCAGGTCTGACTTGGCAGCGATGACCATGCATGGTATCTTGCTGTCCATGAAGTACCTCTGAAAGCCCACAAAGTGAGGATCACTAAAGGACAAGCCAATCAGCTCACCACTTTTCAATGTATATTATTGTCTCTCCAAATTGCATTAATAATATAACAACACTCATTTGCTTGTTTTATATATTTCACTAAGTGTATGTGCCTGCAAGCACAGTTTTTTGCTCATGTTAAGTACGAGTTCAACAACTGGGTAGCTCCCGACAACAGTTTTAATAAAGCCATTACACTTGCTTGGAAGAAGGAATGAATGAAAATAATACTGCGGCATCATCAACAATAACACGTTTAACAGAAAACACGGAGTTTTCGGAGGAAATCAAATTGAAAGATATTTATCATTTGATCAAAAGCAAAAGATTATAAAAGCATCAATATCACAGAGTATAAAGGGAATAACAAAGCTAACATCTGCTGGCACAAACTTGAGCCCAGAATATACCTTGAAAATATTTGTACAGAACTCAAAGGAGTTGGGATTGCTGACGTCGTAGACCAGGCAGACGACATCGCAGCAAAGGTCAGCGTCCGAGAGGAACTCAGAATCTGGGAAAACTTCATGAAGCTGAGTAGTAGGGAAGGGAGGAGACACTTCAAGTTTCAATCAGGTAAGATGGACACCATCTAGGAATTCAAACCTCAAAGAATGTTATATGTATATTTGTGTGTCATGTTCTCATATAAACCATCAGAAATCTAAGGATATGACCCCTGTGTTCAGGTCAAAGAAATCAATTCCCAGGAGAGGATATGACTGTGACAAAGCTGATCGTGCTTAACAGATCCTGTCAGGAGAAGAGTGACGTGACCACCGACTCACCAGCAAATATTTTTCTTGCCCATAAACATACGTGGTGCTGATGGCATAGTAAGATCTGTGATCTTCTCTTATTGTCCTCTGACGCTGTAACAAATAGGAAAATCTCTCAAACTGTAATCGGTTTTATGAAAAAGAGCCCAGTACACAAAACATCCAAATTAAAACTGGCATTTATGAACACAGAGTGATTGAAAGAGTTTCACTTTCATAAATGTGTAACTCAATATCATATGAACATGTCCTATGCAGCTTAATCTTAGTTACTTTTAACCTGCCACAAAGTGCTGACCAGCTTACAGACTCCTTCCCACAGCAGAGCAATGTGTCATGTTCTGCTACAGGCAGCAGACACTGGCTCACCGTAAGGTTCCTGCCCAGGAAGGCTTGAAGGAAGCCACTCTTTCCACTGCCACTGGGACCAAACACGTTGCAGCGGAACACATTGCGCTGCGTCTGCTTCTTCTGCAGGTCAATCTTCTTGTCACGTGTTACTGTGAGAGTGTGAGAGTGATAAGCAGCTGCCAGTTAGCACTTTGTATGCCAAACCTGGTGATGCCTTGTTTTGTCCTGTTTTTGCTTTACGATTTTACAATGTCTTCTGTTATTGGAGCAGTCAGTTCATTTTCAATACTAAAACCACAAGTGTAGGCCAGAAAAGGTTTTAGTGTGCACTACATAACATATTACTTACAATAAATCTTTTGATTTTGATCCTGTCATCCCCTTAGAGTCTCAAAACTTATCTCTATCAGTCCAACTTCTCTCATGAACTCTTAATAGCTGCATAAACTTGTATCATATGTCATGATCATCTGTCCATTTACAATCTGACTCAGTTCTACGGGGGGCTTGTAAAATGTGCGTCAGACAAACCAGTGGTCTCAAATAAAAACTGTACTTTAATTGTGCATCTGTATCTAAAGGACTTCATCTGTTTTGAAATGTACTTGTGGTGTGAAATGTTACTGTGGTACATGGCTTTGAAGACAACTATTAGCTGACCTTAGCTTAGCTATTAGCTTTATTTCCTAAATGAAAGTTTAAAGAGTTACACAGAAAGGCTATTCTAATTTATGACATACCCTACTGTAACATCAGCTTCTCTCCAGTCTATGTCTAGTTTATGGCTAAAAGCCTTTTTTTATTTTTGTGTACGGAATGCTGGGTTAAGAACCACTGTGCTAACTGGTGAATCTATAAATAACTACAGCGCTGGAATATAATTTAACATGCCGCTGTGAGTAACCCTGTCAGATTGATGCGGAAATAGAGACGGAGGTCTCCCACACCCCTGCTCGATGCTGCTGCTGTAACAGTGTGGTCCCAATTTTACTCACATACCTGTGATGGCAGCAGCTTGGGACTCTTGTTCACATATGATGGAGTAGCCCAGGTATCCCAGGTATTCCAAGCAGCGCTGCACATCCAGGTACGTTGTTAACCTGAAGCCGAAGAGAAACAAACCTGTTAGCTGTATGGCTCAGATTCTTAATGTTTCTGAGAGACACAATTAACATATCAATCAATTACAGGCACCACTATGTGCATTTTTTCCCTTTTCTGGTTTAGTTCTGATGACCCTCTATTTATGTTAGTTTTTGTTCCACCTGAGCTCTTAATTACACGTAGCTGAACTATTGATGCGAGGAAAATTTAAAACAATGTTAAATCAAATGCATTACCTGAGGTACCACTCATAACTGTGTTAAAGTAAGTGTATGTCACTCAAGCAACAGTGAAAAGAGAGGCAATGATCATTTTCTCCTTTTAAACCACAAATAAAATAGTGACCATGTAAATTAAGTCAGCAAATGAAGTGTTTACTGGACTGATTCATAAAAGTCAGGACCAGGACCAAAAATCAAAAAAATAAAATAAAATAAAAAATTTGGCTCCTCCGTCTCCACTGGCAACTTAGACATTAAGGAAGACAATACAAGATTCTCAATGAGTCCCACGGTAGTACTCACGTCCACTGAGACAGATAGCCCTGGTATGTGATCCAGCCCTGGTCGTTGGTGCACACTGTGCTGTTAACATCAGGGCCCCAGGGCATGTAGGGAAATACTCTGAATAGATCCTTCAGCTCTTCTGGTGACAGGGCGCAGTCTCTGTCCTGAAATGTAAAACAGACCACAGTGATTCCTAACCATTAAATCCAAGGGTGTCACTCCTTGGAAATAGGAAACATACAATCAATCACTGCAAAGCTGTTGAGTAACACAACTCACTTTGCGGTTTATGGGAGTCTTCATTCACTATGCTAAATCCTTGCAAAATCATGCAATTTTTAACCACCTCTACCAGAACAGAGGTAGAGAAGTGTATCTGGTGTCTAAATACTAGTGGTAAGAAAGGGGGGGATTCTTAAAAATTACCATAACTGTGAATGTAACAGTAAGGGGTGCCAGCTGGTGAATCTATAAAAAAACTAGAGCACTAGTAAGAGTTAAATAAGTGTTGCGTGCTCACAAAGCACCTACAGCCTACAGTGTGTCAACACAAAATTAATAATAGATTGATTAAAAAAATGAAATGTATCGTTTACCATCATTCTCTCTTTGATATCAACAAAAGAGGAGTTTTGCAAGCACACGGACAGAAAAGCAGATCATCACCTTGTCGTGTTTGTCAAAGACACTCTGGAGGAAGAGGTAAGCGTTGTGATTGAGCTCGGTGGTGCAGTCGGGAGGTATTTTTAACCTCAAAGCAGAAAGAAAAACACTGCAGTTAGACTACACATGCTGGAGATTACAAGACTACAAGAATAAGATTAGGACAGGGTTCTTCCTAAGCTTCTTGAAAAGAATGAGTAGAGTCATTAGCAGGCCCAAGCCATCAAGTTGCTCTTCTGCCAGCTCCAATATTTTTCACATCACAAGCTGAGCTAACCAGATGGCTACTAAATAAACTAAACTAATTATGAAAGTGCTATTATTAAATGATTATATAATTCCATGTTCAAAACCTGTAAACGGAATTAAAGTTTGCAGATCTGTCCACACTCACGCAAAACAAACATTACAGTCGGTAAAGTAATGGTTAGAGCCGTTGCCTTGTACGCAAAGAATCTTGGTTTGAATCCCTGCTCTTGCTGCTGTACTCTTCAACAAGGTGTTTACCCAAAATTCCTCCAGTATAAATCACCTGTCTGCACAAATAGGTAAATATACCAGCATGGTAAATAAACATTACAAATCACTTTGGAGAAAATCATAATGTGAATGAATGAAAGAATTATTGAATTAATAAATAAAACTGATGATATGCCCCTTCTGAATACTTCTCTTTAATGTTCATCATGAAAACTAGCTACATGAGACTTACGGGGGAAACAAATATTCCTGGGTTAGCTCCAGGTCGTCGTCGTAGCCAAACCGCCGAAGCACCGTCCAAGTGGTCTCGTGTCTGCCTCTCTGGATGAAGAGCGTGTGCAGGAACAGAAAGCCTGAGGAAGCCAGATCAACATGCTGATTAGAGACCAACAAACGCATGTAAACTCATACTGCCGTGGCCCTGATGCGTCCGTGCAAACATTTGTGTGGGATCTGTGTTTTTAAGCAGTAGCATGTTGCAATTGGCCAAATTTGTGTTTATACTGGCAACACCTGTTGGGGTATTCCAGAAATGTTAGCAAAGTGTTGCCCACCAGAGTACAAAGTTACAAGGTCCTGACACATTCCTAGGTGCTTATATCTTGGGTATTGCCTCTACCTCCCTGTAATGAAAACACTCACATCAACTGTGGATTGCTTTGTTTTTGCTTTTCTGTCCAGTCTGTCTCATAAAAGTGTTGGCCAGGTGTACTCAAACTTTTTACTGACGCTACCTGTACAGCCTCACAACCAGAGAAGAGTATACCTCATAACCCATTAGAGGTTATCTAGGTCTCCTGAACAATTTCATGTGGGAATAAGTGATCTGCACGCCTGTTGGGTCTGGTTCACCTTTCAGAGTGAGGCCATTTTCACGCACTCCGTCCGTCATGTTCTTCCTGACTACGTTTTTCACGTCCTCCAGCGCCTGAGGTGCGAGGGGTATGTTGAAACATGTCCTCTGCAGAAAAACAAAACAAGCACCTCATCCATCCAGCACTAGACTATGAACCCTTTCTTGTATCATGGGTTGCGTATCATGAGTTTCTGGGCATTTTCTGAGGCATGAAGTTAAACCATGAACACACTGCATATGCAATTACATTAAATTATAGGCCAGAAATGCCAAAAGTCATGGAAAATTATAGATGTTAAATGCAGTGAGGATATGCAAAACAGTGAAGGGAGAGATATCCACAGCAAATGTGTGATACCTGGAAGAAATTGAGCTCATTATCGTTGAGAATGCCATCGTTGTCCAGGTCGGATACTTTAAATATGCGTGTTAGAGCTTTGGCACAAGCAGGCTTAATCTACAATGAAACAATGCGGTCATTTAAAGCACACATAAAGACTTTAATTCAAGCAAGATCTTTTAAACAAAGTAACATCAAGACATTTTTGAATAATTTGACCAAGCTGCTTAATATCATTACTAAACTACTACAGTAAACACTGTTTCGATGAATTTAGCAGCAGGTTTGTGAAGCAGAGATACGAATCCATTATTATCTGACCTGGAGTCCTCACGCTCTGAGTCGTGACAGTTATAAATGGCTTGAACACATTACTAATGGTACCTCCTTCTCCTCTAGGCAGTAGAGGGGGCCTGTGGGGTGTAGGACAGCTTTCTGGGCATAGTAGAAGAGTTCGGAGATGTTCTTCAGGTTTTTGGCAGAACACTGCGGTCAGAAACAAGTGTATAGCAATGTGATGTGCAAGAAAAAAAAATCTGCTAAACAAATCTGTCACCATAAATCGCTGTTAAAGTCAGTATGTTAGAGAATGCAATTTTTTCTGAGCGATGCTAGTTTGCTGGCAATCTTCTCACCCCAAAATCTTCCACATAAACACCAAGTGCACAATGAATCTGTTGTCCCTTTATTTGATGCAGGACTTGGAGCAGCACCAACATTTTGTTAACTGCCCAAGCCATTCAGCTTTTCAGACTTGCTGACGTCATGGTAAAACTTACTAAACATTTAAAATCAAGCAACTTCTCAGCAACCCCATATTTGCATATTTTTAAATGAGGCAATAAGGAAGCAATTTCATCCTCTTTATATTGAAAACATATCCATTCTCTCTGTCGTCAGGTTCCTCGGAGTATCGACGTCCTGCTCGCGCATGCAGCACACATCGAGTGGAAAGTTAATGTGGTCACAACTGTTCCCAGAAAGGCTGTCTAAAACCATGCCTACCCTGGTGTGACTTTGCTAGACTCTTAAGTGTCACGTCCAAGCAGGACATTTAACAGACAGGATCTGTCCTGTGGATTAGATTCAGCAGTCTGTTGAGCAGAGTCTCCAGGCATTTCATCTCATTACAGAGGATCACAGCCACAAAACCACTTCAACTCAGAGAGGGACAAAAGTGTTACTGACACATTTAAAAACAAGACAATCAGGAAAGCAGCATAAAGTGGGAGGATGAGCTCATGAAAAACCTGGTAGGCTGTCTTTATAGCGCACATTAACACAGAGCTATATTCCTCCGAACACTGAACAATGTCCAGATTCCCAGATGAGAGCAAGGAAATGTGTCTTCAGGCAAAACTAACAATTCCCACACATTCCATGCGAAACTGGAACAGAAATTCTGCAGACACCCAAGGGATTTCACACATTGTAGTCGCATTCATTGATTCATCATTCTATTCATTAAATCATTCATTCAACCTCTCAACTGCACACATGTAAACACACAAGCTGACACATTTTCGTATCACGAGAAGCACAACTCTCACTCAGCACAAAGTGCCTCACCTCTACGCAGGTCTCAATTTCTGAGTACTGGTTCATGATGGGCAGGATGGTCTCCATGCTGCTGTGCTCTACCAGGTCTGATTTGTTCCCCACAAGGATCAGGGGCACCCTGTTGCCCAACACAAAGAGCGGGTGGTTAAACCTTCGTGAGATGCCAGCCATGTCAGAAAAACCTCTAGTCAATTATCTATAACAAGGGGCATAAAGCCTGAAGACAACGGTATCTTCAGTCTGTTTTCAGGGTTGTCATATAAGAGGTGCTGCCACAGTGAAGTTATGCATTAGAAAGTTTCCCATGTTGTATACTTAACTCATAGCAGCAAACCATCGATTCTAGCTCAACTCCATCAGTTCTCTTTCTGCTTTTTCCCCTCCCACTTGATTTGCACTTTAAAAACTCTTCAAATCGAACAATAGCTCTATGGAAAAGTGCTGACAAGGAATAAGGACATGCAGCAATACCAAGCTTCAGTGAAATGTTGACCAGCTGTTTAATGGCATTTAACAGACACAGCTATAAGAAGGTGTGGCTCCATAACTTGCACTTACATAGTATGCATACCAAACCCACCAAGCTAGT
Source organism: Arapaima gigas (assembly GCA_900497675.1). Taxonomy (NCBI): domain Eukaryota; kingdom Metazoa; phylum Chordata; class Actinopteri; order Osteoglossiformes; family Osteoglossidae; genus Arapaima; species Arapaima gigas. The sequence continues at coordinate 56,245 of UFQX01001177.1, read as the reverse complement.
GTTCTTGACTTCTGTTACAGACCAGTTATCCATCCATTTAAAGCTCAAACACATCCAACATCACCCAGCGTTCATGTGACAAAAACAGCACCACAGACCTGCTGTCCTTGTCCGTTCTGTCATTTATGAGCGGAATCCAATGGCTTGTCACCTACAAAAAAGAAAGCAGTGCACAATCACAGAGTCTTTAGAAATGAGAACGAAGGTGTAAATGTCAGTCTCTTTTAGGTTCACACATCACAATAAAAGCAGAAGAGGTAACATTAGCCTATGCATTAATAATGTATACGTCTGATATTCAGAACTGTGTAAAAGAGTAATTAAATGAAAGGAATGAACTTGCCTTATCTATGGACTTCTTATTGTTAACAGAATACACTATGCATATTACATTGGCCTGTAAGGAAGAAAAGACTATTATTAGTATCACAAACTTATTTTATTTAGAGTCATCATTAAAACTAATTTTTTCCTGATTTCTTTTCCTATTGTCATTAAAAAGTTATTTAGCTGAAGCTTTTCTCCAAGGTATCTTACAAGAAACATTCTGTAAGCATGTAGTTGTTTATGCAGCAATTTATTCTTAAAGTATTAATTCAGACTGAATAGCTTGATCACGGGCACTACAGCAAAAGAAGGATTTGATCCAGAAATCTTCAGACTTCAAGAAGATAGTGGCAGCAGAATTCAGCCTCCAGTCATTTAATTTATCATCTTTTTGATATAGTTTGATATAGTAGCTTCAGTTATCAATTTCGGTAGACTTGCAGTGTAAAATTCAGTGAAAAAGTGAAAAAGCAGGGCTGCAAAATACTGAAGGATACTTCTTAACTTTATATTTACAGGTGTACCATTTATATGAGTTATACAGAAAACCAAAATTTGTTCCAAAATAATTTACCAGTTAACATGATTATTAGCATTAATGTTCAGTATAATCTCAGCATTAACAGTAAATATGCAGTGTTACATTTATAACCCCCTCTGATATAAAGCACGCTACCAAAAACTTACTCTGATTGTGCTTTCAGAAGTTATCAGAGTAAACCTACCTTTGATATTTCCTGAAACAACTGTTCATCTGACTGTTCTGCTTCTGTAAGGCATAACAAAATAAACAACTATTTTTTATACCTCATTATCTAAACTGCTATGGGTATAATTAAATCCATCTTCATACTACACGGCACAAATATTACCCGAATAATCTACTATGTGGGTAGGGACCCTCTCTGGTGTGACATCTGCAGGAATGGTAATCTCTTCCGCGCGGAGAGGTACCTGCTCAGCACAAAGCAGATAGGCTGCATTAGAACAACTATCTGAGCCATTCATTCTATACAAATAACCGTTGCTAGCAAATGATGCTCGTTCAACATGACAAGCAAAATACTTAAATTTGAACACATTTAAAAAAATGTGAAGCGAGACTAGTCGCCCCAAAATTCAGCTTTAACCATCTACATTACAGCACTAAGTGATCTTCTGCAATTAAATAATTTGTCTCATAAAATCACTTTTGTGAAAATATTTGTGAAAAACAATAGTAGTACGAAGTTAAATGAAACCAGCCCACGTACGTTTACTTTGTAGAGCCGTTCTGGGAAAATGAGGGTGATTTTCAATTAAACCTTTTGAAAAATAAAACAGCAAATAAAATAGTAAGATGTAAAAAGTCTCCACACCTCATCTGGGAACTCCTCGCTGACCAGCGACATGATTAAAGATGTCTTTCCAACTTTAGCTGTTAAAACAGAAAATGTCTGGTTCAATCTAAAAGCACTGCATTAAAAAATGTCATCATTTTAGTATTATTCTGCTTAGCAAGTGTTTTTTTAATCTGAAGAAGGTTAATATTTTAAGCCATTTATGAACTAGAATTTTTCACTGAACAATTAAGGATCTTGCTCAGTTGCACTGCAGCAGGCCGCCCCAGGGACCACTGTCACCTTTAACTACCTCCTTTTCCACCCCTTACGACTACTGTATAACATTACGAAATCAAAACGTCTACATGCGATACACATTCAGAAAGAGGAAAATGGCACCAGCTGCCCTGTTTGTCACCTTGATGGACAGCCTATATAACCAGGGAAACAGTTTGATATATTGAAAATGAGCAGCTCCACAATTCAAGAGATTCAAGAAGCTTTTGTAAGTATGAGGCACTTAAAAAAAAAAAATCTCCCTTATCTAGTTATAATATTCAGAGAAGTGCACCTGCCTTTTAAGCGCTACATTATGAACAACTAAGAACACAAGTGTTTTTGTGAAATGTTATGTTTTTTGTATAATTTAGCAAACAGTGGAAATAAACATAATGGTTCACATGTAAGAATACAAACATACAACTTCAACACAGCTGCTGTGACTCTAACAACATTTCAAACACCATCGCCAAAATAAATTACCATAGCAACCACAGCTTTTGACACTTGAGAAGGAGAAACGGGGAAAGTAAAAGCTGATGAGTCCAAAACGGGCTTTGGATATGTGTAGCACTTGACGTTTACACAACACAAATCCAACCCTCATTTATTTTAGTAACGGACTATGTAGGCCAGAGAGCCCTAGCACTGAAACACCAAAGACAAAAATAGCTCTGACTTCAACAGCAAGACATGGCAGAGAAAACCAGTAGGGAACAGAAGAAATTAATCAAAACTCAACAAGATGTGCTGTCCAGACATGGGAGCAACAGGTCTCATCCGAGCATGTTAGTTACAACCACTTTCATTTTTAACTGACACTAAAAAACACTTACAAACAAACTTCTACTTAACCATACATTATACACTTAAAAAACAAGAGGAGGAACAAAAAAAAACAAAAAAAAAACACAGTTGGTGTCTAGGACAAATATGAACAACCATGCATGCAGATTTTTTGAGACTAGTTACCATTTTATTTCTAAAGCACATATCCTCCTGAGACCAGGCCTTTCATTTGTGTCCAGTCTAGAAAACAAATATTTCACCTCCCAAACTGTACATGCTACAACACTGAATCCTAATGCACCTTACAGAGACCATATTATGCTGTATGCTTTGGTGTGATGACTGGAAAACTTTATAGAAATATATCTAAAAATCTTTCTTTGGTTGGTCTCAAGAGGATACAAGCCTGTATATCGCAGGTACCACTATTACTAATACATTTTGGTCCCTCAGCACATGACAAGTTGTCATGCAAGATGAAGAGGTACAAAACATCACTCATTCCCAGTAGTCTTACTTTGAAAGCTCTCAGTGACCATCTAGCTGAGATATTGCCAGATTCATTGCTACCCAGCTGGTTACCACACGCTTTCTCCAGATTCGGAGTGTGTGTAATGAAGCGAACACCTTCATCATTGTTGACCAGGTGGACACACAGCTAGCTTTAACCACCACACGTAGAGAAACCCTCAAAACCAAGGTTAGAACTTCTAACCGTCTCAGACCTCAGATTGAAGGTACACAATGTGGAGAAGGAAACCTCCAGTCCAGACTTCTTACTGAACCTGACACACGTCTGAAGACAGTATTAACACCAAGAAAGTGTCAACACAGCAGGAAAGCAGACGGGCTGTTGTCTTTGTCTGACACTAAACCACCAACAGCGACATGTGTGTGATGTCCCAGAAGAAACAAGCCGATTCCGAGACATGAAAGCAAACTGTGTCCAGAAAGCGGTGCGCGGTCTGTTTCCTTCGTCTTCTGCCACAAAGAATCACTTCTGCTCACAAACCGACCCTCCGTCCCACTTACGTTCTCCCACCAGGAGGATCCTCACGTCCTTCCTCATGGCTTGTGCACGATTTTCACTTCTTCTTTATTCGGCTGCAAGGCAACGACAGCGGGCGCGTGTGTCCAATGTCATGGAGACCCTGTCATGCGGCTTGGCGGCTTAGCCAGCTTAGCCCAGCGGGGGAGAACGACGTCCGGGGCAGGTCACTTCCTCCACTGGCCGAGGGGCCCGCCGAGTTCACACCGCTGCTTCACCCGGACACAGAATTGTAGGCACCGGATCGTTGTTCACCTAACTGTGATTCAACTCACTGAAGAGCATTGACAGCATACCTGCCCGCAGCGTGTTAAACGCTGCCCCTGCGCCGGTACACCGCTGTGACATCCTGTGATCGCATCCCATTTCCGGTTCACACTTCCGCCTTCTTTACGGGTCGCGCAGAGGAACATACGTATCGAGGAATTACTCACACGCAAAAAAAATGACCAGCACAGGTGTGCTTCTCCATTACAAATTTTTTATTAAAGCGTCACATCATGTTTTTCTTATAACTGCAGAAAGCACTTTCTCTTTGGGTTTATAACATACATACTATGTCTCAGGCCCAAGAAACAATATTTTACAAAGAGCAATTCAAAAGGAATGCAACCCACCATTCATGACAGTATAAAACAAGTTATTTGCAACATAATTTGTTACCTGGCCCTGTCTGGGTGAAAAAGTGAAATGGTGGAAAGGTAAAAAAAACACTTTATGTATCACCAAACTGTATTACCCTCGAAGTGGTCGCATTTGATACATATTATTAGCTTTGCTGCTATGTCACACATATAACTGAGTGTTTCCAACCCATATTTCAAAGACATAAGTAGAAAGTTTTAAGATACAAAAGTGACCATTTTTGGAGTTTAATAAACTTTACATAAAAACATATCTTATGGTGAGAAGTACCCCTGTGCATACAAAGACAGACAGACAAACACATGCAGAAATTGAATCTCATAAATACATAGATTGTATACAAAAAGTACCGTATAAAAGCATACATATAACATTTTTTTACATCTTCAAATGGGAAATACAAAACTAGCTTCTCTATAATTGTCAAATTACTGTTGAATAATATTAAACAAGGTTTTCTATTTGTGCAGACATGTAAATGTCAATCCAAACATGACAATGACGGGAATGAGAGTTTTTCCAGTACATCCACCCCTAAGGTCCAGTAAAGGAGAGAGTGCTCCTATTCCCTAGCCCATAAAGCCAGAATGCAGACCTCACAGGTACAGTGAAGCTGGCCAACGCGCTGTGCAATAAAGTCTTTTCTTCACACATGCTGTAAAACTGCAAGGAGCCTCTGTTCATATCAAGCACAACTCGGACTTTCCTGGGACAGTCGTAGTTGAGGAGCCTTTGCGCTCCGCCATGCCAGTAGCTCAATTTCTTGTTGCTCCATTCTAGGCACCAGGAAGCATCAGTGCGACCCAAGCCATCTCGACTGCCTAGTCTGTTGTAGGCCACACCGACGGCCCAGCCCTGGGCACCAGTCACGTCAACGTCCCAGCAATGCATGCCATCTACAAACTCAGGATCTGCCATTATCTGGCTTATTTCAAAGCGTTCTGGCTGTGACCGATACATCCCCCTGGGTTTCCTTGCTTCCACTCTCCGGCCATCTGGTGAGATGGCTAAGTTACTATGTTTGAGGTGAGGGCTAAATTTCAGCCAGGCAAAATCTACCGGGCAGAAGGAGAGAAAAAAAATCAACAATCCTAGACAATACACATAAAGTTTTTTCACACTTGGGTAATGCAATATCACAGACAGTAAAGGTGGAGTCTCAGCTCCTGGGCTGGGTTCAGATATGAGTTTAAACCTGACTCTGTCTATGTGTTTGGACAGGCTCATGTGGACTGGAGCTGCTGACCCAGAGATCCCATCATATTTTTGTTTATGCCAACACTTACTTTCAGTCTGGCTGTCTGATGCTTCTGCCTGTTGTGCACCAGGTTCCAGCATCTCATCCACAGTCTGTGTTCCAATGAATGATAATTCTGAGTTTTCTGAAAATGTGTTAGAACCATAATCAGCATTTACCAATTACACATATGATGGATGCACTTTATTATATATTGGCTTCAGGTTAGTGGTGAGCCTCTGTTTTCTAAAGAAAGGACTTTTCTGTTGACCTCTTTCCATCAGAATCTAGTGTATTGACCTTAGAGGTAAAATACCGGATATGTACATATCTAACTCATGCCCACGACAGTGACATTTGTGTTGCATGCGATCAAATGATGTGAACTGCCCAGCAATACCATGAACTGCAAATATATTAGAAGCCATAGCAACAAGTTGCTTAGTGCATAAAAACACTGACTTGTAAGATGAAGGTTGCTGGTTCAAGTCCTACTTGGTATTGTTCCCATGCCCCCTGTCCAGGGTACCCGTACAGGGTATGGCTTCAACTGGAGCCATACTGCAAAATGCTTTGGAGGAAAAGTGTAAGCTAAGCAACAGCTTCCTAATAGTAATAACTAGAACATCCTCCATGCTCTCTGGAAGTTTCTCATATATATAAGTACCTGTCTGAATTGGACTATATAAAGTAGACAGCTTGGAAAGGGAACTATAGTTTCCTTATTAGTTGTCATGCAGGGTGTACCACAATAATAACACGGAACGGTACCTCTGGGCCACTCCCTATCCACTGAAAGTGGTGTGCGTGGTTCTGATCCGTTTGCTTCCTCTCTGTGTAGGCGAGTATCCTCAATCACATCTTGTTCTGTGCAAAAATCCTGTGTCTGGGTGTTCGGCTAGGAAAAGGATAGGTGAAACTGTCAATTGTGTAGGATGTAAAAAAAAAAACCCCAAAAAAGCCTTACTCTGGAATAACACAGTTTCCTGACTGTCACCCTTTCACCCTCTGCCATTTAACACAAAACCCTGGAATATTAAGAAACACAATCGCCTTAAAATTCTTCTAGTGGAATGTCTATTCACACTTATGACAACAGGAATTTTTTTACTAAAAATATGGGCCGTGATGATGCTGGGGGCCACGCAAAGGTGAACTCCCCCCACACTGGGAGTGAGTCCTCCTGAGCATTTTACTTTTCTCACAGCTCTGTGCCCACTCACAAGCAGCCCAGAAATCTTCATACTTTTAAATCACACTGTAAAGCCATCATCATAATTATGAGGCCTAAAGTTAAAATAAAAAATTACCTACAAGAAGGTGAAAGGCAAAAGACAAAGGAAAGCCTTGCCTATTGGTTTACAAGTTAAAGTGATTTACTATTCATTCATTGCAAGTTAAACTTTATCAATAGTTTAGCCAGGAAGGTTTACAGGAGTTGTGAGTGATTGGACTACAAGAACTGCCTCTTGAAGAAGTGTACATTTGGAAACATTTTGGGCTGATATTTTGGACACGGTTTTCAATTAGCTTTTTCTCTGGGTTTAAAAGAAAAGGCAGGAATGAGTCCTTTGAAAGACAAAAAAAATCACTCCTTGTAATTGGAGCTATGAAGGACATCATTACTTGGAAAGGGACAAATGTAAAATATATATCAGAAAACGGGTGAAAACAGCCCTTATAATGTTAAAAAGATTTACCTACAGCCTCTTTCCTCACCGTGTTTATTTGTAGAACAAGAAAACAGTTCAGAAATCTTAGTTGCTTTGGGTTGTCATTGAAGTGCTAAGTTCTACACAGGTACAAGTAAAAAAATACAATGCGTGTCATACTATACAATGCCATCCTCAACCATACTGTTTCAAACCGTAAAATTCCAGTTAGTGCTGTACTGTACAATGCTGAACTTAACCATACCACACCATACCACACCACACCACACCACATCATACCACACCATAACACACCACACCACACCACATCATACCACACCATACCACACCACACCATACCACACCACACCACATCATACCACACCATACCACACCACACCATACCACACCACACCACATCATACCACACCATAACACACCACACCATACCACACCACACCACATCATATCACACCACACCACATCATATCACACCACACCACATCATCCCACACCATACCACACCACACCACATCATATCACACCATACCACACCACACCACACCACACCATAACACACCACACCATACCACACCACACCACATCATATCACACCATACCACACCACACCACACCATATCACACCACACCACATCATACCACACCACACCACATCATACCACACCATAGCACACCACACTCCACATCATACCACACCACACCATAGCGCACCATAACACACCACACTCCACATCATACCACACCATACCACACCACATCATACCACACCATAACACACCACACCACACCACATCACACCACATCATACCACACCACACCACATCATACCACACCATACCACACCACATCATACCACACCATAACACACCACACTCCACATCATACCACACCATACCACACCACATCATACCACACCATAACACACCACACCACACCACATCACACCACATCATATCACACCACACCACATCATACCACACCATAACACACCACACCACACCACACCACACCACATCATACCACACCATACAGAAGATAGAGAGGGACTCACCCCTTCATTTGCACACTGGTCCTGCGCACTGCTGTATTTCTGGTCGCTCCTGAACAGAATGTCCTCCCAGGTCTCCCTGCCCAGGACCTCCACCATTTTACAAAGAATGACATTTTTCTGTGGTATGTAGTCCTGCCGCGGACTCTCCATACACTGCGGGCAGATCCTCTTCGCCTTTCCTTCGTGAAAAGTGCTCAGGCATCCTTTACAGTAGTTGTGTTTACCGCACGACGAAGTGACGGGATCCAAGAAGATGTCGAAGCAAATGGAACACTTGAGATTCTGGGCTAACGCCTCGAGCGCGGACTCCGCGCTGATCGCCATCGCCGACCGCTTACCGGGAAAACGAAACTAAGATGAACGTTTGCTAGATCCTCGCCAGGTTCCCTGGGTAGCTTTCGTTTCAGACAGCCTGAACTTCGTGGACAGCGGGCGGCATCTAACAAAACATACCCTTCAAAATAGTTCTCCTGGGAAGTCCTGCTTATATGAGAGCTACGCAGGTCGTGGGAAAGACGATGGGTTGGAAAGATTTTCTCAAAAAATCTGCATCTAATCCAATCCATTTTGTACATTTTTAGAATAAATTAATGAAATAATAAATGATTTGAAAAAAACCAATAAACGAAATCACTATATATTTATTTACTACTGGGTTTACTCTGCAGAATAAGTTATTGTAGGCTGTCCCCGATTTACGATTACGGTCGTCGTAAATCGAGTCCTAAATCGCACATAAAAAACCATAAAGACGCCTGACAGGTAACATGCACGAATGCAAAGTTGTTACGTTTATGTTAAAACAATATTAACAAAGAAGAACAATACAAAGCGCAATATCGCAACTACATATCATTTATGCTGCACTTTCATTTCACTTTCATTTCTAATTCTATTTTCTTTCGTTTTTTCTTTTCAGTACACCATAGTACAGGACTCACATTTTTTGCTTGCTGGCCATTTTAAATAAAAGTAACTGGAAAGGATTGGCAAATGAAAAGCTGTGCCATTTCAGTTGTGCATTTTCTTTAAAGTATGCGCAAACAAGCAACTCGTTTTGACATTTTGACGTTAGTGCATGACGTCACAATAAAGCGGAAAAATACGTGTGAGTATAATGGCAGGCATATGTTAAGCCAAGTAGAGGTAGGTGCCAGAGACTTCGTGGCAAGAACTATTACTTCTCTGCTGAGTGGGTTTGGAGCAAGAGGACGGAAGCTAAGGGAAGCGGTGAAGGAATTGTCGCTAGTAGCTGAGAGGGCCAGTCAGTGGCTGTGGTTGAGGGGAGCTCAACTAGAGAGGGGGAAGGTAGGGTCGGTGGGATAGGGCGGCAGAATAGTTACTGGGGGCTACATGGACCTTTGACCTAGTAGGCTTGGAGGGGGGTGGGTTTGGGACACCAGGCCTTACTGCTGAGCCATCCGGAGGTGTCGTGGGCCTAAGTCAGCGAAACACCGATGAAGGATGGTGCCTACCCGATGACCCCGGTGAAGAGCTTACAAAGTGGCATGTTAGGGTGTATAGTGTTAGGGTTGGAGGGGAGTAGGTGGGCAGGTTGCTAGACGGGTAGGGTAGGGCTCTATGCTTCATCCCAGTGGGTAAGCGCAGGATATCTGTCAACTTATCCTGTATATTCGTAATAATATGATCCAGGCGATGTTGAGGGGTTTGAGCAGTTGGGCAGGGCACTGCAAACAAAATGCAACTGCTGCCAGACACTTGACTGAGACAAAATGTCAGAATTGGAAAATAATAGATGTACTCATTTTAACTCTAGTTCATAAACCACTTGTCCTTGTCAGGGTCTCTGGTCCAGTCCCTCAATCATTGGGCACCAGGCTATGAAACTACCCCTGAAGAGGATGCTAGTCCATCTGAGGGGAGTATTGAGTTATTAAAAATTAAACATGATGTGGTGTGACCAGCATTTGCCGTCTTGCAGGTTTTCCTTCGGCTTTACAACCAAACGCTGGAGCTCAAAATCAGTATAATAAGGTTTATGGGGCGGCTCCATGTCACCAAAGATGTCGTAAATCAAGCACTACCTGTACATGACAAATCTAAAACATACCCCCCCCCAAACTGAGAAATGTTGGAAAACATGGAGAAGTGTAGTGGCTTTGGATGCCAACTAATAATCTAACATGCTGGTACAAGGTCAATAAAATATTCTTACACCACCCATGGCCAAAGGTTTTCATGTATAAATGCAGTAAATGATTTCTGGTGAAGCAAAGCACCACTTTAGCTTTGAAATAAATGTTTTACTTTTTCCATGTGCTGGCAAATTGATTTAAAATAAAAGAGTCATCTTAAACAGAAAAAACACAAGCACACATCACATCGTGGTAAAATAAAAACTGACTTTTTGTATCTTTAATATGAAACTGTTCAGATGTTTCAGTTCAAATGGTTTGCGTGTAAATACTGTCAGCCAGAATACTGTACTTTTCAAACGGAAACCTTTAGCTCATTTTTGTCTGCATTTCCACTTTTCTGTTATTTATGTTGCACTGACTGGGACATTTATTTATTAAATTTACTGACAGTGCTGAGCAGGAACATAAACAGCAAACATGTATCTTCATTACAAGCAGCTGTGATGCCTTATTCTGCTCAACTGACAAATCGGTTTGGGAAAATTAAGGCTGTAATTCATCTACAGCATTTTTATCACTGATGATCAGTGGTCCACTTCAAAATTTACCCTGGACCACAAAGAGCAAAACCAGTGACATTACCCTGGACAAGATGGATAAGAGCTGGATGGAATTCACATTCCCTCAGGTTCAAAGTTATTCCTGCTGTTGGGTACGATAGGGGCTGCCGTCAACCAAAAGCGTCCACACTCTCCTCCTCCTCTGTCCTTCAAATCTTCATAAATTTACTGTCATCTTCTCTTCAAACTGGCTTCAGCTGTAAGTGTGCAAATCCGAATTAGTCCAACATCATTTCCACTACTACAGAAAAACCTGATTCATACTGAGATTTCCATGATATCCTGTTAAATCAACAACATTCCAATCACAGAATAAGAAGCATCAGAATTTATAGATTAGTTTATTGAACTTGACAGAAATGTGGCTGGATGTATTCAGGAAAAAGGAGCCCTTTGCACTTGTCTACCAACAGGCCCTTACTGGCGTAGTCCTGAGGTAGCATTGGCTGGGAGATGACCTGTCGAAATGCCTCGATCCACTCCTTCTGGTCACGTTCCTGCTCGCACATGAAGACAAACTGCCGGTCTGGTGTGACCATCGTCACACCGTACTTCCACTTGTTGCCCCGTGTGCTCTTTGGTTGGCTTTCTCTTACCGAGTAGCCCAGGCTCTCAGGGCCAATGAACACTGCTCCAAGCTCAACTGCATCCTTTATACACAGACACACACCACCAGGAGATAAGAAGGCTTTTATACTTTGTTCGCAAACATCATTCAGTGCGCTTCTTAAAAGTAGCCATGACATGTGGTCTAGCAGAATGAATTCCAGGGATGGAACTACAGCTCCAGGGCAGTGGGTTCATATCTAGCATGATCTTTGTGAATTTTGCAAGTTCTCTCTGATTGCATGGGTTTCCTCCAGGTTCCTAAGTTTCCTCCCACAGTTCAGAGACATGTGTCTTAGGTGAACTCTTCACTCTATATTACCCTTAATGTTTGTCCAGTGATGGTATCAGGACATTTAAAAAAAAATGGGGTCCTTACCAGGTCCTAAAATTAGGCAAGTCTAGCCTTAGGTGACACACATTTCACTCTGTCATGGCTTATTTAACCAAAAATAAGCCAGCATGGCGAAGCTATGTGTAAAAACGAATACACCCCACGATCCAGTAGCTTGTAGAACCACCTTTTGCAGCAGTTCTTTTCTCAATTACTTTGTCAGTCTCACATCTTTCTGGAGGGATTTCAGCCCACTCTTCTTTACAGCATTGCTTCAGTTCATTGAAGATTGAGGACATTTATTTATGCACAGTTCTCTTAAGGTCCCAAAACAGTATCTCAGCAGGGCTGAGGTCAGACTTTGACTTGGCTATTCCAACAACTTGATTATTTTCTTTTTTCAGGGATGGGTTCTGGACTGCTCCAGCTTAGGATTAAGTGATCGATAACAACGGATGGATGGATGGATGGATGGATGGATGGATGGATGGATGGATGGATGAGAGCTGGTAAAATTTTTGATAAAAGGGGCATTGGAAATGGTCACTATAATGAAATGTTCTTAATATAACATTTTCAATTATTATACAAGATGAATCATTACTCTAAATGCCCCTCCCACCCAAAAAAAATTATCTGGTCAACATATAAAGAATAACAGTATTTCACAAAGCTTCCCAAATTGATTACACGGACCAATTTAAACTTTAAGGCCTTTGTAATGTTTTTAAGGCAAATTAAATCTGATTGAGTGACATAACACACACGTTTGTGGTTTGTCATACCAGTGGTGACTTGAAGTACAGCAGTTTCCTATCTTTTGAGCTCAGGATGAACCACCTCTTCTTAAACAGCTCACATTGCTGTCAAAAACAAATGACTGACAGTGATAACTGGCCTCTGGACAATCTCCAGTTTCTTGGCGAACATATCCCATATGAAATGCCACATTAAATGAAAATGAATCAGCTGACATACTTAGTGATCATTTACATGATAATGGCATGAAATGGGTGTCACATACATGATACAGAACTGGAGATGGACTTATTAATACACAAATATTCAAATGCTTATGCAGGATATGCATAAAATGCTCACCTTGGGGCCAGTTTTCTCCATGTAACCTTCTTTTAGAGAACTTTTTGTTATCAGTGGCAGGAGCTTTACAAAAAAAGAGAAAACCCGGTAAGCAGAAAGTTACACAAGTTCAATTCCAAAACATACATACATACAAACTGTGCCTGGTTTGTGCAAGAGACGGGCTGTAATTTCATATAAGATTCAAGCTATTTTTGGTGATTTATTGAAAACTGATATGATTATATGAAGCAGATAAAAAAAAACAGCAGAAACTAATAACACCAGATTTGATAGCTTAATGATGACTGTGTTTATATGTTTAGGCGCAGAGGTGCTATAGATACCAGTTTACACGTTGCGACTAAACCCAGCTGTGCTGTTTCTACCACAGGGGATGTGACTTCTCAGAATGCCTAGGATTACTACCAGTATATTATTACTTGTGGAAAAACTCAAAACCCCAAAATACTTCAAAGAACACTGCAGTGTTATGAAAACGTTCTCACCTCTGAATCAGCAGCTTTCGGAAGGGCCTTTTGTAGGTATGCATAGCGGACAGCCCGAATTGCGTTGAACCAGGAAACGATCTCCTATAGAGCGACACATTTTTCCATACGAGCGCTTTGTACATTGAATACAGCTTTTAACAGAGTCATATTAAAAGAGCTTCTAGTTTGGTCAGGAGAAGCAACAGAAAAGTCAAGGATAACAGGCTACAAATTACTAACATCAGTTGTGTGGCAAGTTTTTTTTCTGCAGTGCTCTCTTGTCCATTTGTGTACAAACATTTGACAGAACATCACCGCTTGATCTGAATACTGACAGCATCAGTAGCGCTGCAATGTTGTCTTAGCATGACTGTAAATGTCTATGCAGTTGGAACACTGCTGTTTCTCAACCAAAAATTATTGATAGCCCCCTGAACAAGTTAGTTACAGTTGTAAATTTCATTGTAAACGTGGCATAAAGAGGAATCGTGGCCTCTTCCTAGTCAGAGAGCAATTTCCTCTTTTGCAGGGGGCATTTGCACGCTTCCCGCTCACCTGGCCGTTGTCATGATATACAAAGAGGTTCCTAGTGTGATTCTCCTGCATGTAGGTAATCTGGAGCCCGTGCATGTGGCCAATCTTCTCTGGCTGAAAGGCAGCGTTCAGATCCTTTATGGCAATGACTGCCTTGGGACTTCTTGAGGACTGGAGGTGACATGGGAGTCCCATCAGCACAACTCCGACTTTTAAGCTCTGGTTTAAGTGCTTTCTCTCTGACACGGACTATTGGGGGATCTACTCACATCTTCTTTGGTGAAGTATTTGAGGGTGAAATCTTTCTGAGAGAGAAGGAACCTCCTCTTCAAGAACTGTTTCTTATTCTTTCCTTTTTTCCATAATATCCCTTCATAATATCCTAAAAAGGACCCAGTAATGGTTCATATTTATTATATGTATGTATTAAATTACCCAGCTATTTATTTGTAGATTTTAAAAAGTTTTTTCCAAAAATTTACTCAAGGGAAAAGAAAAAAGACAGAACTTATTAATTGAACAGCCCGTAAATCAAGTACCTGGAATCCTAAACCTTTGAAAGTATTCACTTTTGCGGGACTTTTCTCCAAAGCAAGAATTTAAGCCAAAGTCCACAGTGGGACTGAGCTGCCTTCATGGACATACTTATGCACAGACATGACAGTTGTGTTTGGTGACAATACTACAAAATATACTAGTAAATAATTTATTTTGCCATGAATATTAAAAACTTAAAGTTGCAAAATCAGAGAGAGTCGTTGAATTGTTTTGGCAGCCGAATACAAGTCCTATTGCCTTTGCAGCATTTAATTCAAGCTAATGTAAGCCGTTGTGAAACAAACATCACAGTATTACAAAAATATTGATGGAAATGAAGATTTTAAGGGTATGTTCAGTTAATTCATGTGTAGGATTCATATACCAGAACAATAGGCTTGCTGAAAATGCAGGCCCTCTGCAGTGAATTCCCTCCTCTCATACTTGGCTCGAATCCACTGCTCCTTCAGAACTCTGTAGTGAAATGCAGAAATCACATTGCTGCACTGCTATTCCTTCACAGCTAAAACGGCACCGAAAAAATGCACACACAGTTATGCGTTTGAATCAAAATGTCCAAACTGTCTTGGAAAAAAGAACACAAGCAGATTATATACACTGTGATACATCTATGATATTAGTTGGAATGGATTTCAACTTTCCAGGAGAGAAAGTGTGTTTTGCAGGATATACATAAGAATATAGTTCACAAAAAGCTTGTATGGCCTTGTACTAATTAATAAATTGAGGGCAAAATTGTTGAAAACGTGATGCTTTAAGACTTTGTTAGACATTTTTGAATCTACTCAAGAAACACAACCTAATATGCATATATGCATCTTTCAGTATAGGGACATTTTGTTGGAAATATCACATAAGCGTCACATTTCCGGTGTCATATAATTCTCTTCAGGACATGTCATTGTTTTTTTAAACATAAGGTGTGGTATCAGTTTGTGTGGGTGTAGAGGTTATATTAATAAGAAATTGTCCCTCACACAAAAAATCGTAACCCTTAGCATTTTTCAATCACTGAAAACAGTACACCCGAGTTCCCTGGCTCTGTCAGTGTTGTGGGCTCGGGTCACATTTCTTTTACTTCCTGTATACTGTTGTTTTTCATACGTTTCTGCAATCAGGTTCCTTTATTGTGCTGATGTGGTGCAACCATGCTGCTCAAATGGCAAACTGTAAGGAACCCCATGCAATTCCAGCAGCATTAACAGTCTAACACAGTCATTTTCACCAGTTTAATATTTTGATTTGATGACAAATTTGTCATCTTTTGGCCTCAGCATTCTTGCTAAGATCATTTTATTCCTGTTTAAGTTAGAGGTTTTAACTTTCCCAAACTGACTGCTGTTCTTTATTATTTCCAATTGTTTTCCAGTCTTATTTGGGATTTTCTTTTGAGTGAAATTCAAAAACCAAATAATTTTTGGTTAATAAGCACTGGATGCATGTTCTTTATGCAGGAAATTTAAAGTAAAAGTTTGTAACATTTTTGCTAATTTTAATCTATGCAAAGAATTCAAACCATTAAATGATCTTTTAAAATTCTGGACATCTAAGCATCTAAATATAAAAGAAAAGCATTCAGTTTAAGAGCTATCCCGTGATCTTACAAAGAAAAAAGAATTGCTGACTTTGTGGAAAATATGAGTCACCCATTGCTCCATCTGTGAAACCCACTGCTGGACTTGCATGGATCATATCCTAAATTTTGCTTTACTCACGCACAGTCTTGATGTTGCGGCCTGTAGTAGAATACCGGGACAGAAGACTCATACAACTTCTTGGCGGCAGCATTACCAGTAGCTTTCATGAACTAAAGTTTAATCAGAAAAAAGTGCCAAGAGAGCAAATATTAAGGTTTCGATGTGTTTGGCCAGCACAGTCCTTAATGTCTCCAACGGAACTTCCAAAAATGTATTTGTTTGTTCAGATTCCTATCTCTGGTCACCTGAGAGGAATACAAGACCAAACAAAGTACACAGCATCCTGGTCCCAAAGCAATTCATGGTCTATAAAAGACAAGCACTGCTGAATTAACTTTTTTGGACAATTAAATGACAAGTTCTATTGGCTGTCAACAAACTTCACAGAAGAACAGTACCTCCACTAGGTCATCATCCCAGAAGTCCAGACGTATGGATTTGATGCGACTTACTGCAGGCAAATTGCGATGAGTGCCAGAGCAGTTCAGACATACAAAGATGCCTAGCTTGTAGGATGCCCAGTCTGGCTCTATGGTCAACCACAAGATAAACAAATAATATAATTTCTACATTTAAAAAAAAGACATTATAAGCTGTGAAAGATAAACATCCAATCATCATCTTTAACCACTTTTCCTGGGATGGCTGTAGTGGTCCAGGAAACTTCAACACTTAACATGTGAAATGAGACCTGCATATCCCTACATGTAGTTCTTTGGGTCTTTGCGATTCCCTGAGAAGACTGGAAACTGTCTTCAAACTCCATTTGTAAATAATCCCTTTCACCATCAAATGATACATTTCAAATTGTTTGAAAATGGCTCCATAACCCTCCCCAGACTGATGAGCAGCGACATTGCTTCTGTGAGTTCATTGCTGTTATCTCATCTCCTTGGCATGGTGTTAACACCTACCTGAATGCTCCACACATCCTAGTTTTTCACACGTGGTTTCTGCATTTTGGCTTATGTTTCGTTCAGTAAATGACATACTGAAATCTCTCATCTGCTGCCTGTTTTCTGAGGCTACAATTGTCTAATAATAAAAGATGGCGAGGACCAGACATTTATTATTCATGCCCTCATATGTAAAACCATTGAACTGAAAGAGGGTGTAGTTTCTTTTATGTGTACAAGTGAATGTGTGTGTGTGTGTGTGTGTGTGTGTGTGTGTGTGTGTATGTGTGATTGCCCTGTCCAGGGTGTACAATGCCTTACACCCTATGCTTCTGGCACTACTGTGACCCTGNGTGTGTGTGTGTGTGTGTGTATGTGTGATTGCCCTGTCCAGGGTGTACAATGCCTTACACCCTATGCTTCTGGCACCACTGTGACCCTGCATGAATCCACCNGTGTGTGTGTGTGTGTATGTGTGATTGCCCTGTCCAGGGTGTACAATGCCTTACACCCTATGCTTCTGGCACTACTGTGACCCTGCATTCTTTATCTTTAACCGCTTTTCCAGCGTCCAAAGCCTATCCTAGAATTACAGGACACAAGGCTAAGAGAATACATTCTGGAACACTTGTGCATCATAGGGTGGCCACATACTGACACACACACACAATTAAGAATGACAAATTAACCCAAAACCACGTCTTTCGACTGTGAGTGGAAACCCACACAGACGTGGAGATAACATGCAAACCCGACAATGAAGGGGATTCAAATCCACTCCTGGACAGCTCAGAAGCTGTAAGCCAGCCGTGCTACCTGCTGTGCCGCCCTGATAGCTGACCAACCAGTTTTTTTCACCCCATTCAGATTTTGAGCTTTTTGCAATAGTAAACATTCTGTACAATCCTTTTGCTCTTTGTGGTTATCACTGAAGTTATGAAACAGAAGCTGAACTAAACATTAGATGCAGTACATAAATAACCGGCCACATAAATACAGGCAACATACTGTCCTAAACCAAGCAGCTGCCGAGCAGAGTGCACGCACACACACGCACGCACACACACACACACACACACACACACACACACACAAAAAACCTTGCACTTAAAATATCTTTACATGTTTAAGACTGTGCTGGCTCAGAAATGCAGTTAAACAAAAATCAATGCATTTTTTACACCATATTTCATCATCCCTGATCTTCAGAAAAGGGGATCTGAAATCCTCGCAATTTCACTGTGACATAAAAACTCCTATGTTAATAAAAACTTTTTAAAACTTCAAGGCAAACCAAGTAAAATCCAGTAGGAAGCCTGTGACACCCCAAAGACCCCCCTCAGCCAGAATGAGCAGTTCTCTCACCTGGGGCCCCGCAGTCGGCGCATTGTTCGTTCCCGGGGAGCTTGACCAGCTCCAGCAAGATGTTCTTATTACGGTCCCACGTTGCCATAAGCACAAAGACACAAAAATGTATTTCCACAAGGTGTTTAGGTCCTTACTGCATTGCTGTTTGTAGCAGCTGTCATCTTGCAGCCTCCCTGTGCTGCACTGTTAAACACGCTTATGCTTTAAAAACAGAGAGGGGGAAGTGAAAGGGGAGTACCTGCTTTCATAACAGTCTCGGTAAACAAGCCATCTAACTTGGACAGAGGAAAAGTGAAAAATTCACCCCAGGTGAGAGGGGGCTGCCCTTTCCAATGGGGAAAAGTTAAGGAATTGGCAGGTTTGGGTTAAGCAAACAAGTAAATAATGACATTTATTTCATTTTAAAGAGTTGACAAAGTGGGGCATTTTGATGCATTAATGTAAGTGAGTGAATAAGTCAGTGTTAGATGCTGGAAATGCTAAATATTCCCCTTTTTAAAGCGCCCTTTTGACACCAGATGACATCGGGAAGGGAGGGAGACGGACAGAGCGAGAGGAAGTGAGGGACAGAGGGGCGGAACTACTGTTCCCCGGAACCAATATCGCGCTGTCTCCGTGTGTACATCGGTTCGTCGCCGTGAAGGACAAAGAGAGGACAGCGTTATTAAGTGTTTTTGTAACCGGTACTAATGTGATGTAGGAGGAACAATGTGGTTCTTTAAACATGCCCTCTTTGCGATGGTCCGAAAAGGTACGTCATTCTTTGTGTATTAGAATATTTATTAAAAGTTTTACAGTTTTAAGCACGTCGCTTAGTAAGGCTTTGTAGATGGCATATCGTGCTACTCATTGTTCTGGGACCGGCGCTAGTTATGAGTCCGTTATGTTTAATATTTATTCACTATGTTTGTGCAGGTGTCACGCACCGCGGATCTGTCCCCTGGGCGACGCGTGCCCTCCTCGTGCGCGACGCACGGCAGCCGCACTGCACGTGTTGCCGGAGCGCCCGGGTCCCCGTGGCGGATTGCGACCCACCGGAGTGCAAAGGAGGAGCAGCAGGAGAAGGACAGAGGCTGGACGAGCGCTACACGGCCGAACAGCGCGCCGCCATCCTGTGGGTTCTCAACTCGGCCACGGAGCGCGAGTTGTGCGCGGTCAAGCTGCTGAGGGGCAAGAAATCCGCGAATATCGTGGAGTACCGGAACCGGAACGGGCCGTTCCGGGACCTCGAGAGCGTCGTGAACGTGCCGCTGCTGAAGCACAAGACGGCCGTGGTCGCGTTCGACTCGATCCTCTTCTCCCCCGAAAGGAAGGACAGAAAGAAAGCCAAAAACCAGCTGGTCAAGGCCATCAGGCCAGAGGTTGACCCGAGCATCCTGCAGGTGAGGGTGTTCTTTTGGTCGCCCGCCTTCTTTAAAATGTTTACCAAAGTGAAACTCAACGGAAATTATAGCTGGAGACTCATGTTGCAGGAGACCAGCTCCATCGTGTCCATCGTGTACAGCACGAACCGGATCGCGTGGGCGCACGTGGACCGCAGGCGCACCGTGCTGGACTGGCAGCACAAGAACTGCCACAGCTTCATGCGCGGCACCTACTCGGCATCCGCGTACCTGCAGGACGTGAGTAGGACGTCCGTGGGCACCTGTCACACGGTGGTCACAGCCCCCCAACCCCCACCACTTTGCCAGCATTCGCAAGCACTTAGTCTCATCTTTTCCCTGCTGTACATCTTTTTTTGTCTTAGCATTTCGTACTTTCCCTTCATTAGCAGGTAGCGCAGAGTCTAAGGTCTAAAGTGAATTTGTCTGCAAAAGTTCACGACTGTGACCGTGTAATGAGGTGTTTTTGGACAAAATACAGGCAAACCCCGTTTAACGCACTTAATTCATTCTTGAAAACTACGCAAATCCATATTGTGTACGTTGGGATGGTAGCTTGCATTATTTTGGAGAGGAGAAATAATAATGGATTCTCAGCCCTTCTGAAAATCCTCAAATCAACTTTCCCAAATGCCATGAAAATACCGTAAAAGTTTGTAACGTATGTAGCATCGCGCCGAGACACGCAGCACACGCACAGGGCATCACGCTGTTTTATTCTTCATATTGAAAAGGAGACACTCTTCAAAAAATGTCAAAACAATGCAAACATGGGACTGGGACGGAGGACATCAGCAAAGTATGCCCCTTACAGGCTGCAGTACTGAACAGTATTGTGTCACAAGGTAGTGTGATACAGGAACAAGCTACTCGCGTGACATGTAAACTTAGAATTACAGTACTGTGCACAAGTCTTAGGCACCTGTGGGAAAAATGCTATAAAGCGTGGATGGTAATGAAGGAACAAGATGGTCTCCTTCGAACTGTGGTGCTGGAGGATAATATGGACGTTCACATTTATTCATTTAGTCAACACCCTCCCCCCCCACCCCCAAAACCACTTGGAGAAGTAACCTGCCAACAGTGATTTAAACATTTATACAGCAGGGGAATTTTTAATGGTGCAATGCTCAAAGGCTGTACAGCAGGAGCTCCTGATTATACCTGCTGCTGTTTGGGTACTGACATAGATCTTTATCCGCCTGACGTTACCCATTTACGAAGCTTCTTGTTTGACCAACAATCACCCTCCCTGTGCTGTGCTCCTCAGGTGTCCACCGTTGTGTCACGGATGCCGGCAGCGGATTTCTTTGTGGTGGAGAAGCCAGCGATTTCGTTGCAGAACACATCGCTGTACCCTGTAATGGCGCATCTACGTACGGTGGAAGCCATGCTGTTCGCCCTCCTGGAGTCCCCGTGTGACCCACCCAATAGCAGACCCAAAGTGCTCAACATGATGCGCACGACAGTGGGACGCCACTTCGGGTTAATGGTGGGTGAGTCACGGACCAGTGGGGTCCGCACCGTGCAGGACATGATGACGGATTCTGTAATCCAGAAGTCTCCTCGCGTCACATTTCTTCACGAACTACTGGTGCGGTACAGGAACGCCTTCCAGGTGGGCACACGCAACAGGGGGGAAGAGCTATGTGATGCCCTCCTGCAAGCAGTGGCCTTCTATGAACTGCTCAGGGAGTAGAGCGGGGGTCTGTTGGTTTGTTTTACTGTGTAAAACAAGTTTGACTCGTTCATTTCTGCATGGCCTGCTTTGCAGGACTGGAGTGACACATGCGTGGTGGGGTGGGCCAGGTGTACTCTTGTTCATCAGTTTGGATTGATTCCATTAAAACCAGCATTCAAGAGAGTCTTGAGTAGGAGGAATGTCACAAACACAATAATCAACATTTGGCTGTCTTGAAGTCACAGTTGGGATTATAATGGCAAGGAGGAACCGGTCAGAGATGCCGCTGTTTTGTCCTCAGTAGAGATGCTACAAATGAACTTCTAAACCTCTTTAAAACTGTCACTGTTCTTTTGGCTCAGAGATTATGGTGGCAACATCACCTTTTTAGAGAGACATATTTGTACGGGTAGGACTCCTAGTCTGCTGTGGAAGCTCTTTTTAGTAATGGCTGTGAAAAAACAATTTACCTGTACTATTTGACTATTTAAATAATAATAAAATGTGAACATTTTCAAACACCTTCTTTGTCAGGATTGTATAGAACTTATACAAGTGAATGCAATTTCAAAGTCCCATACAGGAGTAGCTTCTCGGTGGAACACGGAGGCGAAGAGAAGATTTAGGACAGAAACTCCATCAATAGTGTTTATTACGTTGTGGCAGTTCATACCGTGGCGTGAGTGGTGCCCTGAGAGGTGTAGCACCTTCGACATGAGAGGTCTGCTGTTATGGATTGTTACATTCAACTAAAACTCGCTATGTGCGAGAGCTTCCCTGTATGGAGAACATCTCATTTCTGTTTAAGTGCATAATTAACATTTACAATTTCCAAAACTTACTAGTTACAAGTTAAAAAAAAACAAGCATCTTTTCAAATGATATGAATGGCAGGCATGTGGGTTTTGGAGAAACATTTGCCATCATAAATGCAAATTTATTTCTTAAAACATTTTTCAAAATGCAGAAAATGGTACAAAAATACAGAGCTCACATTGAATGCTGGTTGGTTCACCTGTACAAAATATGGGAAACAGCAAGCCAAAAAAAAAAAAACTGATGCAGGCTCCAATCAGGACACTAACCCTCAAGGGAAGTCCTTAGCGAGGAGCTGCACCGTGTTCCTCGGCAGACTGAGATGGATTCCATCTAGGTAGTGCAAAAACCTACGAAAGAAACGGGTAACACTTCATACACCTTTCAATAATTTAAGTCTGTCAAGTTTGTTACATTAGTTGACCACTAGCATTGTCCTCACTCTTCCATGGGAATATTTGAGTTTCAGCTCCTTCAGCACCCCAGCTAAGGACTGAAAGAAAACTTGTATGTTGACAATCCTGCTGTTAATATTCATGCAGGACCTGAGAAGCACTGCTGTAAATAGTGGTTTTCATGCCATTCTTACAGAGCCACTGAGATGGGAGATCAAGCGCTTTGTCCTCAGTGGTGACGGGTATAGAGACCATAGACAAAAGGCCTTTTGTTTATTGTGGCTTGTTGGGTGACAGTCCGTGGCCACAGCTAGCTTTACTTTCCTGGCAGCAGGTTGGAGCCACCTGCACTTCATACACAAATTTGCTACGTTGGTACCTTCCGCTGAGTTCACAGGGGCAGTAGAGCCACCTTTCACTGAAGTCTGTATGAAGAGCTGCACTCTGGGAAGGTACACCAGGCCAAACAATGGTTACCCCTACTGTACAACAGTTACAAATGCAAATCCAAAATTTCATTTGTCATACTGACATTTACATCTTTTTTGAGGGACAGTTTTGGGGTTTTCAAGCTCTGGAAAGGGGATCGTCACTCCTCACCTGCGTTTGACCTTCCCCTGCTCCTTCAGCTTTTCTGATCTGCAGATGGCACGGAGAGAAGGCAGATAGTCCGTGGCTGCTGCAGGCTTGTTTCCCAGCATGCTTAGCACTCTGCTGGAGAGTGTCCTCAGAACATCACTGCGTATCTGAATGACACTGACAAAAAAAAAACACTTTTAAGTACAAAAACGTACAGCTCCAGTAGTGAACTAAGGGCACCTTACCAGTTAATGACTACTCACCTTGGCTCACAGAGGCTGGACTTGCACAGACTGAAACCCCTCCTGTGTGGGGCCACTGGGAGGCTGAGACTCTGTATGACCTCGTCTCGCACCTCATGTTCCAGCTTCTGGGCTTCGGTCCATACCTCTGCCACGTCCTTCTTACACCTCTGGAAGCTCAAGCTCTCCATGACGGCCCTGATCTCGGCCGCTCGCCACTGGCAGCCCCCCGTGGATAGCTCTTCTCTCGGCTCATCAGTCAGCCCACTCTTCACCTCTGCTCCTATCCATCCCAATGCCCCTGGCCTGCAGGCACCTTTTATCTCGAGATCCTGGCTCTGCAAGGAAGAGTCTAAGAAGGACATGTGATCAAAGAATTCTGCCATAGCATCCAAGCTGCAGGACACCAACTTAGAGGCCCTGTACTGTGCAGGGGAGCACTCAGTCTTTTTCAGTGCCCTGAAGGATGTCTCTAGCGCAGGTGGGTTCTCCCCACTGTGGTTCAGTGGGATCCTGAGAGGCTCATCAGATGTTTCCTCTGACTTTGAATTAGCGACCGTCTCTGTGGGCTCGTGCAGCGAGAGGAAATCGTCGTCCGAGTCCGAGTCCAACAGAGTGGCAGCCTTTTCTGTACGGCCCCAACACGTCTTCTTCCTCATCCTGGAGGACACCTTAGTTAGACTGGCCTCGTTTGACAGTTCGCGGACCTCCACAGGGGCTTGCTGGAACTCTGGCTCAGCTGTGTTCTGTGATCCTTGGCCGTGTGTCTCCAGGATAGATACAGGCAAGGGCAGGAGTTCCTCCATGTTTGTGTACAGCAGGTCCACACCCCTTCTCCAGCTGTCTGTCAGCAGATTCCAGCATTTCTGGCTCTCTGGTTCTGCAGAGGACTTGCACTGGGGACACACAAACACAACCCTATCTGTCTGGGATGCTACAGCTGGTCTTCACCTAATAAGATGTTCTGATCACAGCTGCTGGAACTCACGTAGTTCTTCACTTTTCAATACACAAACTAGTGTTGATGTTTAGGTAGCAGTCAAAGCTCAAACCGTCACCTGATACACAACTTGGACTGTGCGTGAGATTTAAAAACAAAATTCACACAAACACGCTTGGGTTCAGAATGGAAGACCCACCTTGCACACTTCTTGAGGGTCCAGGTCAGACCCGATGTTTAAGAGCCCCAGCAGGCTTTCGATGCAGGTGCTGTGGCAGTGAGGTATATCTGCTGGGCCCTTTTCTTCAACCGGTTTCTCTGGCTTTCCTCCCAACTCTGGCACCCCCTCACCATCTGCAACAGTACAAAAACAAGTCGATTGTTTTGGGAAAGGAAGGGACAATTAGTTATTGTAAAGCAAAAATGAGGCCAACAGTCAACGATGGGACCCCCGTAGTGCTACAGCGACTCCTCTTGCCCCTTTTGTGAGACACAGTACCTCCGCGGTTGGAGGCTGGAGCCGGGAGCGGCCGGGCAGTCGGACATCCCCCTCCGCTGCGCACCCAGAACTGCAGGTGCAGCAGAGACTGTCGAATGTCGCACTTCTTCCAGGTCAGCAGCGAGGACAGATCCTGCCTGTCGACCCTGATGTTCTCTGTCAGGCAGAGGAGCTGCAGGTAGCTGCTTACGTTTGCCTAGGACACACGCGTGCGACACGGACGTCAGTCTGCATGTAAACAAACCTTCTCAAATGACGTGAGACCAGACCAGCCGTGGGCAACTAAATTTCATCGCTCAAATGCAAACAGGAGACTTACCACTGGGGGGCTCTTAAAACAGATCTCTTCAAAACTGCCATCAAACATTGTACTGAATGTAGGATCTAGGGGAAAAGCAGTGTTAGTTATGCAATTTGAATAGTGACCAACAAGTTGAGATTAGTTTCCAAGTGAACAATATGCACCTACCAGTGGTGGTGAGGATCACTGGTCTCTTGGTTGTAGTCATGAATGTTTTAATAGCAGTAAGGAATCCTGAATCTTCCTCAAATATGACATCAACCTGGATGAACCGGGTGTCCAACACTTAGACGCAGGCACAACAAAACAAAATCTCGCAAAGCCAGTTAAATCTGTGCTAAAATAAAGCGATTGACACTTGAATCGTATGACGTTTTAATCGTATTCACTGGCAGTGTTTTCCTAGGGCAGATACATCATGCTGCGGGGCTAGTTTACCTCCTCGAACAGAATGAGTGAAGTGGCAGCCTTTTTACTCAGCTCATCAGCAGAGGCCTCCTTCTTGTCTGTCAGATTCTTGTTGGTGTCCTTGCCTTTCAAAATGTTCTCCTTCGCAAGCCTTACAGGGTAAGTGCTTGTTTCTGTAGTGAACATAAGGTACACGTTGTATAAGCAACGTGCATTAACCACAGACGTGTGACCCAACACCGGGGTGCAGACCATTCAATCACCTCTCTGTGGGCAGCTCTCCTGACTGCTTGGCTTCTTGTCCTTGAGACTGCCTGTCTTGAAGAAGCTGACTAGTGAGGTGGGGACCAGCCTGTTCTTTTTGTGGCCAGCACTGCGAGGGGACTGTGGGACCTTCCTAGGAGATGAAACCACTGTCCTGGGAGAAGTGGACTTTCCTGTGTGTGAATATGATGGAAGTCATCATCCACACAAACCAAAAGCAAAGGCTATACAAACACTGAGTTCCACAAGGAAAACCGAATACTTCAGAAGCTTTTCAGCACTGATCATCCAAAAGCTCTTGACATCCAGAACATCCGTTGGGACAAAAAACGGCAGAGAGAATCACGCTTACGCACTTGGAGAGAGGCCACTTCTGGTGGCGCTGTTGCTCTGACTGTTGAAATAGGATGGCTTTAGTGCTCCAACTCCCTGCAGGTCCACCTGGTGGGACTGTGTAGCTTCCTTCAACTGGGACAGGATCTGACGCCCACTGCGCTGAGATGATGCGTTCACCTCAAAAACCTGGAGCGGCATAAAACAGTTGACAGGGAAATGTTACCTCCTGCACACAGAGACACACATTCAGAAAGACTCCCATAAAGTCTGTTGCTGAGGATAACTGGTGTCGGAGTGTACAACAAAATTATTTGTGTGAAACTTTTCAACGAAGCAAAGCTCTACTAGTGTTGCTGTTGACAGGTGACAGTAAAGGTTGAGGTGTGGTGACAGTCAGGTGACAGTATGAAGGTTATATGCAGGCACCTTGAAGCCCAGCTCCTGTGCGCAGGCGTACACTGCGGCTGTCTTGCCCACCCCAGGGGGTCCCGTAATCAGGAGTGTATTACAGAGTGTGTCCTCGGCTGCCTCCGGTCCCTCCTCCCCCTGGAAGTCACCGCAATCCCAAGAGTCTGCAAGAGCAACACACACGCACGCTAGTCAACACACTGGAAGTACTGACTGGACATTTGAAAGTTTGAGATGGAAGGGGCAAAAAAGCATAGAGGGATTAATCAGGAATTGGGAGTGTGATATTTTTATCACTACATATTTTATCATTATTAAGGAATACTGTCAGCAGGTCTGTGGCCACCAGGTGTCCCTTTACCATTGCCGTCATCCCCACATTTCTTCTCCCTCTGGTTCCTCCCTTCTTCACAGTCAGCCCTCTGCTTCCACTCCTTTAACCAGCTGTTCAATATCACATGAATGACAGATGTTAACAGACTCAGCTTCAAATTGCTCCCGGGGGGGCACACGACAGCCCATTTACAGCAACAAAAAAGACAGCAGGTAACCTGGGGATTCAGAGATTCAGAGACTTGATTTACGACCAAAATGTTTGCTGTTCAGATAAGAGCCTTGTTTTAATCAATGCGTTTATGACACTCAATTTTAAAATAAATAAGGTTGGGATAAAAAACACCTGGGAACACTAATAACACAATAATCCAGCATAATGTTCCCTGACCTCTGCAAACTGAGCCCTCACCTGTGAAGCTTCCTCACAGGGGATACGTTCCCGATGATTTCGCTGGAGTGCTGTGGCTGATATTTCTCTGTCCACAGCACGTCCTCCCTCACGAAGCCTACAGGGAGGGAACCGGTGATGAAGGCGAAGCAGAAGTTGCGAGAACTGACCAAAGTGCCCCAGAACTGACACTACTGGGTGGATAAAAACGACAAGTAAATTCACTTGCTTTTCCAAAGAAACATACATAAGCTTAAATGTTTTAAGATCATGGCTTATTAAACCACACTTTAAGGACCTGTATATCAATCCCTGAATAATTCAGTTAAAGGAAGATGCTGTGTATGATTTCAGGCATGTAAAAGGGCTGTAGCAATACCTTCATTCTTAGAATTATCTGGTGGTGGTGGTGTATCATCAAGCACAATTACAGAGCAGTTCTGAACAGGTGTCCCCCCTGAAATGGACCCTCCGGTCCCCTGTTGCCTCTGTGTACAAGTCCGGCTCAGCCGACTTCTGCCCGTCAGCTCTGAGGAACGAGGGAGAGAGGTTCCATCTTCAGGTGGAGAATTATCCTCGACTATTATGGGCTCCCCTCTGCTGGACCGCCGACGTTTGGTGCCTCCACCCCCTCTCTCCTCCTGTGACTGACGCTTCCGTTTCCTTCTTGCCGGCTCGGGGAGGACAGGAGTGCTTGTGGCTTTAAGACTCTGGTCTGAATCTGAAGACAGAATTCAGGAACAAAATTTAGTGTACAAGTCTGCAAGACCTCACCTGGATAAAAGGCAGAAAAAACAAGGTTTATTGCAGGAGGAGTTATACAAGATACCAAATTGTTGAATAAACTGAGTAAGTTTATTATTATTTGGATGACATTTATTTTATGCAGTTGAACAATTGTGCAGTGTACAGTGCTGAATATTTATTTGGAGGATTTCAGGTTAATTACAATCCACTCTCTTATGGGGTCCAGTAAAGGTGCCACTATTGGAAGACATCTCTGCCTGCTGTCTATGGAGATGTCAGTCTCTCTCACACACACACACACACACACACACACACACACACACACACACACACACACACACACACAGGTGTTCCAAGGCTTGCTGGCTGCTGAAGTTCACCTGAACTCACCTGAGGTTGTACTTTGTAAGAGGTGTTCAGCACGCCGCTTTAGGAACCAGGTGAGGAACCTCTGGACTGGGAACTGTGGGTTGGACAGCCTGACCTCTTCCACAAGGCAGTTTCGGACTGCCTCTGAGAACTCCTCCCCCCAGCCAGTCCACTACATATCACAAAACAGCACTCTCCTGAAAGTTTTGGACACCCACCTAAACACTGACAGGTGGCTAGCAGACTTAAACCAACAGGATCTATTTCTATTCTGATCAGCACTAGGGAAAGTCTTCTGTACCTTTCTGAAGGTAGCTCTCAGGGCAGGCTGGGTCTTAGTGTAATGAAGCTGTCCCAGGGACAGAACAGGATTCGAGACTTCAAAGCGGGACTTTTCCAGCTTTTTGAGAAGAGAAAATCCAGGCCACGGAAGATTCCAAAGCGGACAGTCTGAGTAGTGAAACAAAAAACAACACATTTAACTCAAATATCACGAGCCAAAGACCATAGTACAGCTGGTTTTAAACACAGTATTTTATTACCTGATTCACAGCTGAAATACAAGTTAAAGCAACTATTCAAGTATTACAAAAAACAGTCGAGAAAAGAAGAGAGAAAGCAGAGCCATCTTACTCAAAGGCTTCTGCAGCACGTGTACAACAGGCTGGAAGGAGGTGCAGACGGCAGAATAGGCATCCCGACTGGCTGCTGTCCTAGCCATCTGTTTTTTGAATGACTCCGGAAGTCCGCTCTTGAGGAACTCCCTCCGGGCTCGGAACTGCTCATCGTCCTGTGAGTTCTCTGACCCATCGCGACTGTAGAGGGACAAAGTAGAACGTTACAAAATCGCCTTCTATTCACACACCTCTTTTACCAGCGTGAACTCTGACTGTGGCCAAATTCAGCTTAAACTGTGAACAAGCCAGATATGATTTGACAGTGTTAACTGGTTAAAGGATAATGTTTATGGAGCCAACAGACATATTTTTAAATAATTTCAAAAACAATTTAAGATAAGAAAAAAGCAGATGTAAAAAAATATATTTTGAAAGAACTTTGACGTACCTGCTGTCATCAAATATCGAGATGACAGCTACAGGTTTCTGTGCCTTTTTCCCAAGGAACACCGGTGCAACCTTGGAAGCTATAAAAAGAAGCAATTCACTTAAAAATATGTACAAATCATTTTAAACATTCATGAAATATTTGAAGAAATATGGAGGAATATTGAGGTACCTATAGAACTATTTGTTGCTTTCTTCCCCAAAACCTCATTCAAGCTGCGCAGCCGTTTTTGACCTTTCACCTTTTCACTGGCAGCTGGGCTGGAGACCTGCTTTTCCTCCAAACACACTGCCGAGCCCTGAGAACAGAGACCAGCCCCACATCTGGTATCACCACCAACACCCCATTCTTTGGCTGATAATGTCGTGCTTTTCTTTTATCAGCTGTATTATTGTTAAAATGTAAATGCCAATTAAAAATTACAGTTTTAAAATTCTCAGACAGTGTAAGGTGAGTGTATGTGTATGAACACAGCATCACCACAGCAGTTAGAATGAAAATGCTTTTGAACGTTTCTATTAGTTCAAAAAAGGTTTTCCTCTTCAAATTTTTTTCTGTACCTTCTTCTCAAAAGCGCAATTCTTCTGGAGGTTCGCAGTTCTTGTGGAGCGTCGTAAGGAACGCTTATTATCTGTAGCTGCTCCCTTCTTATTCTTTTGGAGAGCCTTTGCTTTCTCAACCAACTTCTTTGCCTGTTCTCGCCTCTTGGATGGACCCGACTTCTACATTAATTACAAAAGGCATAAATTTATTATTCGAGATGTCGTTTTGCAAACCTTTCATTTTTAATAATGTAAAAACAAATTTACCTGAGTAGTTAAAGGACTCTCTATTTCAAAATCACTTGCATCACCAGACTTGGGTTCAGACAGACGCTGAAACCTCATCCTGAAAACAGAACAAGTCATTTATGTAGTAAAAAAACATTAACGTGCTTTAAGAAGAATTACCGTGTTTCACAGCTTTTTTCCCCCAAATATGACACTATCTTATCCGTTTCGTAGGGGTGGATATTTTATTATAGATGTTTGAGTAAATACAACAGCAGGCTTCATAACTAAATCACTGTTAACAGGACAGTACTGGTCAACACCAAAAAGAAAGAACTTTAACAGCCATGATACTTGGTGCCCTTAAAGAGTTCAACACTGCACTGCACTGCAACAAACAAAGAACTGACTTACCTTATTGGGCTCCTATTCTCATCTGGAGGAGAAAGCATCTCTACTCTGTACATCCTGTGTTTGCTCAGGTGCCTCTTGGGTGTGGCTGCCACAGTGGGACTTTCCTGAGAGGGTCCCTCACTTTTCTGCTGATTTTTCAGTCTGTTGCGGCTCCTTGTCATGGGCGACTGTGTAGGTGTGTTTTGCTCAGAAGCCAATTCTTGTGCTCTTCTGGTGGACCTCCGGAGACCTTTGCTCTCTGTAGGAGTGACGGTGTGATGACCAGCGGTATTAGGACATTTAGCCTTTTCATCTCCCACCATTGCTGGCTTTTCATCAGGAGTTGGTATGAGAACTGGAGTTTCTTCTCTTGATTTTTTCTCGCCTGCCTTCTGAAGCTTGCCGTCACCCTTCTTTCCCGATTGAACTAGCTTATTTTCCTCTGGCTGAGGCTGATCTTTTTCTTCCTTGGCAGCCTCCTTGCAGGACGTAGTCTCCTCTCCCTGAAGCATGAGAGTTTTGTCTCCTGCCTCCTCCTGCTTGGAAGGACCCTTCTTGAGTTTTGATTTGCCAGCCTCAGAACCAGGCTGCCTGAATGCATTCATGAACTGCTTCCTCTCTGCTTGGGTGCACTTGGGTGTAGAGCCAGTTTCAATGACAGCCAGCTCCAGGTCCTCCTCCTGCAGCACCACGTTGGACTTCCGCTTAGGAGTGATCTGAAAATCTGCGCTTTCCTGTGAATGGCTAAGGTTCTCCTTCTTACTCCCTTTACCACCTTGCATCTGTCTCCTGGTGAATATGGATGCCAGTTTACTCACTCTGGGGTTAACCAATTTGAGTTCGGGAGACACAGGGTGCACCTCTGCCTGGACTGTAACGGTACGAGGTGAGGCTGTTTGGGAACTGCACTCATTGCTGGTGGCAGTGGGCACAGATATCTCACTGTCATTTTCATTGCTGTCTAAACTGGTACTGCCCTCATCCTGGTTTTGACTCTGAAGGAAGTCCTCAAATGAGATGGTGACAGTGCTGTCGTTCAGCGAACAGCCCACGTCCGAGTTAGCCTCCAGGCTGGTGTCAGAGAGGGACTGACTGGCTTCCTGAGCTTCAGACAAATGCTGTTTTGGCAACACTGCATCTAGTTTGCAATTATCCTTAGTGCGTTTGCTCTTTCTCCCGCAGCTCTTTGTGGACTCCAGACTTTCTGCGGTGTGCTCTGTACTCCCAACCTTCTGCTTCGCAGAGCCTCTTCTATTTGGATTCCCCTGTGGTTCCTTTTTTGGAAGTGCACCTGTTGCTCTCACACGCTGATCATCGAGAGACTCTTGTCCACCCAAAGCCTCAGCGCTGACCACAGCCAGGAAAGCAGCCGTGTCACTGCCAAGTACTGTGGAACTCCTCCCAGTGTCACCTGCTGATAGCTCCCCATAATTTGAGCATTCCGACTCTGACGCCGTAATCACTTCTAAAGGCCCCTCTGTCTGATCATCCTTTGTCCGCCTGCTTAAAACAAGGTCTTTACTCAGCCTTTTCCCCTTTTTCAGACGTCGACACTTGACCAAATTCACAGGGGTTTCTGTGCTGCCATGTGCTTCTGAGAGATTTTGCCCGCTCTCCTTGGCCAACTCAGAGACGTCAGTCTTTTCAACAGTTGTACTGGTTTTCCTGAAGTAATCTAAGATGTTGTTAGACCTGGGGGGTGAGAACGGCTTCTCTGTAGGCTTAGGCATGGGCAGGAAGTAGTTTGTGATTGTCTTAACAGAAGACGTTTCCCCATCTTTTCTTTGCTTCTTGCAGGGCTGTCAAAAATCAAAGGAGGTGATGGTTATACATACATTTGCTTTTTCACCTTGAAAGAATTCTTAAAAACCTCTTTTTTATGTAAATATACAGCATCAGTCCAAAATGTGAGCACACCTGGGCAACTAAACTGGACAAAAGCACGAAAGCAGATAAACTGAAATGCGTTCTACATACGTGGGAACTGTTGCAGAAGAACTGGGATAATATTACGGCTGATCTCCTAACTCAACTTATTAAGTGAATGCCTCACGGGAAAAACAAAAACTGTTTTCCAGCTATTTGTGCTCCAACTTTTCACCGGCGTTGTACATATATTAACCGTACAGCAACAAAATAAAGATGTAAAAATATGCAGTACTTTTATTAAAAGTACAGTTAGGGGAAAAAACAAACAAAAGGAAAGCAATATTTTCAGTACTACTTTTACACTAGAGAATCCACCATCACTGACAAGGACCACATCAGTAAATTTAATAAAGTACCTGTGTGTCAAAGTCTTCCGTCACTGAGGCCATAGCACTGAGACTGGCCATAGCGTTCCTGAAGCCCTGCTGAAGTGAAGTTTGGAGTCAGTTTATTGGCTCACGTAGCGTCGGATATATTAGTGTTGAAAAGTGTCAGACCTATGAATTATAGTAAAACTACACCGAGGTCCCTGTATTCCCTCTCAGTAAAACAGAGCAAACAACAAAGTCAATGTCACACATTTCATAAATCACCTAAATATACAGTACGGTGCAAAAGTGTTAGTCATACAACTTCAGTGTGTGTTGAGAAGTACAGGTAGATTCTTATCGACCATCAGGGAGGTTTCTGGTTGGTCCCAAATTCATTCTGCAGCCTGAGAATGACCTCAAACACCCAACCTCAGTCATACACAACTATCTTCAGCAAAAAGAAGGAATCCTGCAACGGATGGTATGGTCCCCACAGACCCCTGACTCAACATGATCGAGTCAGTCTGGGAGGACATGCAGAGACAGTCAAAGTGTGCAGAAGAACTGTGGCCAGAAGAACCTACCAACCTCTACCTTAAACTGCATGCAAGTTTGCATAAGAGAATTGATGCTGTTTTAAAGGCAAAGGGTGGTCCCACCAAATATCGATCTGATTGAGGTTTTTTGTCTACTGCACTTTTTAGAAGGTTTATTGATTAATAAGTATTCATGGCATTATTTTTGGAACCATCCTCGCTTTATAGCATTTTTCCTACAGGTGCCTAAGACTTTTGCACAGCACTGTATATAACGAACTCACACATCGTACTTTAATACCAACACGTCATCTAGAAAACGTAAAATCAAACACATTAAAGAACTAAAACAGTGCATTAACGCTATTTTAAACAAAAACTGCGTGAATACTAAAGGTAAACACTATCACCGTTTCCTTAGAACGGGGTAAGTATTTCCTGTTAAATTCACACACCTTTAAATGAAAATCTGCTAGAAACCACATTAAACTTACCAGGCATTTATTTCAGCATCCAGGGAGAAATAAGCATGGTGGCAACACAACAAGTAAACGATAGGTAACATACATTTTTTTTCATTTGATCACAAAACTGTCAAAAAACGTCAAAGTATATGACAGCGTTTCTCTATTGTGACGCGACTGTGCGAAAGCATAAATATTGTAACCAGTAACTCGGCCGGCTTTATAGGATTACAATAAATCATATATAATTGTAATATTCAGTGTTAAGAATCACAAATGTAATATTTTAAAATAAATAAATAAACAAACAAACAATCACCGGCTCCTGTAAATCTAGCACCTCGAGTACATTCAGCGAAAAGCTAACAAACGGATAATGTAAACCGACTACCTCCGCAGAACATTTGCTATGTAAACCGTCTTCACACCATTTTTATAAAACATAAACGTAGTAATATCCAGGAACATTTAAAATGAGCGCCGAACTTCGCTACTCTACTGTGTCGGTTCGGACAAATGGCGCCAAACAGAGGTGACCTTTGCACCGGCGCCTCCAGCCAATCGGATTGCAGAGTGAGCTGTGACGTTGGTCGCGTGCAATCGATTGTTTTACTGGGACGCGCGCGTTTATTCTGTAAAACCCATATCGGTCCCGGAACCGAACTGGAGCTCCCGAGTAACGCCGGAGAAAACATTAACAACGTTAAAAACCCGCTCCCATACCAAACCCTATTTCCCCGCGTCCGAGCGGAACCCGGAACTAAATGCCGTTCAGCGCCGTCCTGTTCAGGAGAAATCGGTTTGGTGAACGTCGGGCGTGTGTTTCTCATCAACCCTCCTTTCACAGACTTGGTTTTTGATTGTTAGTTAAACACTTGAATGAGGCAGCACATATAATTCGAAGGATTCTACAATTACTTGTAATTTAACAAAAACGAACTTTATTGCCGACGTTTTAAACTTTATCCACCGCAACCAAAAGACGTGTTGAAACACGACACAAATCTGACATGCTAAAGTTGCCAGTGAAGAGAATGATAACGCGGCGTTCAATAACTTGTAAGTAACCATAGGTATTGCACAGTTCTCTGTAGAAACTGCTTTATAGTGTTGCTCACTCTAAGAGCAAAGCTCTGTTACAAGCCACTGTCAAACTCCCAAAATGTTTGCAAATTCATATTTATTTTGAAATAAAATGTGTGTGGCATCCTCACGGGCGGAGGCGGCTCACACAGGGTGTGAATCTCCGTACTTTTCCAATAGCGCTCAGGGACTTCCACGGCTCCGCCCCTCACTGTCGAGCCCACTGTTGATTTGCTTATCTTGTTGTCACTCAAATTTAAGGCTCATTTGCAGATTTGTGACTGGAGACGGCAATATGATTGACAGACGAGGTTCTGCGATGAACTTAAACGCTGCGAGCGGAGAAGGAAAAGACTCGTCAACTCTTTAAACTCGCAGCATGGTGTGGGACTGAGCTCGCGTCAGGTAGTAACATTTTTAAAAACATTCTCTTCCAGGTGTAACTTTGTCGGGTAAGTGGGTGGTATTCGGCGGGTAGGTAAGGCGTGTGTCTGAAATCGAAGGATGGTGTCGTGGTACAGCAATGTAAGGCTGTTTTGCGTTGGTTGGCGCCCACGGCAGGAATAAGTTCTGTTTCCACGGTCTGTTTACACATGGCTCCGCATCCCTGTTTTCACGACCAAATTCCTTGGGCGAGAAGAGCTGGAAGGTGATGATGATGATAAAGTCTTATTTTAATGTGAAAGTTAAAACGGCGTGAAACGGTCGCTAAGAGCGCGCGTCTTGCGCTGTTTTTGCGGAAGCTCAGCTAGTGCGAGTTTGGACATGTAAAATATTGAACAAAAGTCACACTCTTCAAACCCTATTATTATTACTACTAATATTATTGTTGTTGTTTGTTTAGTAGAAGGAAAACGTTCAGTTATGATTCATCCGATGTTTGCTACACTGGATACTTTGTTTCATCATTTGAATGTTATTTTTGTTGCTTCCTTAATAGTAAATATAATTGTATCATGTTTTCTGTGCCAATTCGTTCTTGAAGTAAAAATTACCCAACAGTATAAATGGACAAATCATACCAGTAGTCTATCCTAGTCTGACACTGGAAATGGCTTTAGAGAAAAGCTAAAAGGTAGTTAAGGTTATTATAGTTGATGGAGTTTTTGTGATCTACACACATGTATCTTTAAGGATTATTAAAGTCAGCATTGTTCTTGAACTACCTGTTTGATAGGCTTTGTGTTTTTTATAGTTCTGAATTATATAGGTCCTAGTGTAGCAGTAATGAAACTATTGCCATGTTCAAGTTGTTCTTAAACACCTGATGTTCACACCTGCCATCGTTTGACCACACAGTTCCGAAATGCTCTTCTGTCCTGGTGCTTCAAGTGCGTTTGCTGCTTTCAGGCCTCCTCCTCTGAGTTCTTACCAGTTGTTTGAAGAGGAAGGCAGTTATATTTTTAAAAAAGTGCCATTGGCTGGGTTAGTGTACACTGACTTGAACGTTGTTCTTTTCTACCTGCTGTACATGTTTCATCCTGAGTTTTGATCAATATAGGGGTTGAAGCTCTGGAGATAAAAGCTGCAGTTTGAACTGGTTGTGTTATTCATAAAGCTGCTGTATGGTTAGCCATGAATACAGATGGTCATACAGCAAAGCATCCGGAATCATTACGCTCCTAGTAGAGCAGCTTCGTAGAGTATTTTTGAGGGAATAGCTCTGCCTTGGTTAATGTTGTTAGTGGAGACAGGTTGTCCACAGTGAAGGACAGCAGTTGTTTCATTAGATTTCTGCAATTTCGGCTGGGACTGCTTGGGGGTGGTGAGCTGTACACGCGCTTTGGCTGCGTGCGAAGTGATGCTAGGAAGAAAAGCTGTTAGTTGTGACGAAACTCAACCTCCGAACAAGCTGTTGTTTTTACCTGTCTTTGCAGAGGGTCTTTGGCCTCGAAGTCGCCCATTTCTGTCCTTCAGAGTCGCTGCTGCAGGCTGACCGACTGTTTGCTGTGTGCCTATTCTCTC
Organism: Arapaima gigas; assembly: GCA_900497675.1. Classification (NCBI taxonomy): domain Eukaryota; kingdom Metazoa; phylum Chordata; class Actinopteri; order Osteoglossiformes; family Osteoglossidae; genus Arapaima; species Arapaima gigas. The sequence goes on along the minus strand of UFQX01001177.1, from coordinate 18,984 downwards.
CTGGGGTAAAATGTGTTAGATGCCAGATGCTTCAGTTTTGTAAAGACACCCTTTTTTCTGGGTCGTCTGAACTCTTTAAAACTGGAGTTGTTCTTCTCTTGGTGGAGAGGTTAGTATGTTTGGTCCATCTTGGTCTTCTATATGAGGAGTCTTGGTACTTGTAGGGTGTAAATGAAATGAACGGGTGCGTTCACTGTTGGAGAAAACATCCCGGGTGGGTTTAAATCCGACTGGTACGAAAGTCACCCTGAATTTTGCTCCACACCTCTCAAAAGATTAAAATGTGTAAAATATAAAATAAATCCTTAAGCTTCTTCCTGTATTAATTTTTTGTTGGTTTAGTTCTTCATTTTCATTTTCACTCCAGAATTTTTACGGGGTTTTAAAGTTTGAGAAATGGCACAATTTTTCCACAAGTGCAAAACCTGAGTAACACTTGACCTTTGCCTCTAACGCACATGCATGGGCTGTTTAGGATGGAAAAAGACAGAACTGGAAGAACAAAAAAAAAGATTAACTGACTTAACAACAGTGTTGGGGGGGGGGTGTACTGTGATGTTTAACTGTGATGATTATTTGCCTTTGGGAGGAAGCAGTTGACAGTTGTGTGACAGAAGTGGCAGTTTTATCTGTTTATAGGGAGCCACATGTTGGTTTCTTCTCGCGCCAAGACGGGGTATTTAGTTCCGTGTGTTGCCTGCATTCCGACTCTTTTGTAACCAGTCTGGCCATTTTTAGCAGGGAGGAATGTGGAGTGTGAATATGAGCCGTCCAGTTCGCCCAACTGCGAGAGGTCAGGGGTACAGCTGTCTGCCCGTGTGCGTCATTGCACTCTTTGTGGACGAAACAATAAGAAAGACAGGACTGTTTGTGACCATGTTTAAACATAAAAGGCACGTACACATTTGTAATGAGGAGCTGATACTGTCTCACACAAACTGGTTGCTGTAGTGAATTGAACATCTCAGCTTGGGCTCCGACGTAATTGAACGAGCCCCTTTTGTCCCTTAGAACTGCCGAATCCCTGCCGGCTCCGTAAATTGCATCTGTCGCGGTCGCCTTTTTGCCACCTGTCAGAATCCCAATTCTGTGGGCAGCAGAACGGGTGGTATTGGACGAGCAACCTGAATTGCATCTGTATCTAAAGCAGAAGCGCTTGGCCTGCTGTCCAATGCACTTTTCCATACCCTCAGTTGTGTGCCGCTATGGAGCACGGCATTAGCTGCACGAGTAAATATAAGCATGTTATACTTTGTAGAAGGAAGCAATAAAGCCACCGCTTGCGTGTGCTGCGGAAACGAAGAGGAAGGACTGTTAATTGACAGCAAATGTGATTGTCGAAGGAGTGGGAGCCTCCAGGACCGGAGGCTTCTCGACCCACGCCGTGCCATCTGTGGGCTTGTCGCTGTCCCGAGGAAGTGGTTTCGGTGTTTTCGGCCGAGACTCTGCTCTTCCTGCCTCTCACTACCTTGTAAGGTAATTGTGAAGACATCTCGGAGTACTTCTTTGAGTGTGTGTGTGCCTGAGCGAGATTGTGGTTTGCTGTCATTTCTCTGCTTCCTCATTTTAGTCTCAAAAGTGCTGTTGGGTCTCTCAGCAGAGAGAGAGCCGTTTTCCACCATTTGTCCTGCTCAGTTTGCAACCACGGCTACGCAAGTCGGGTCATTTCCTGGACATCTCTGTAAACGTTGCCCAGAGCTTTTGCAGACTTGCCGAGAAGGTGCTGCTGCTCTCTGTCCTGCACCACGCAAGGCTGCCGGTTACGAGTTTGGGCTGGAGACAGTTGAGACACCTGTGCAGTACAAGCTAACTTTTGCTCTGACCTCAGGATCTCCAAGCACCAACTACGCATATTGGTGTGAATGCCTGATCGTGGTGACTGTGAATGTGAACGGCATCGTGATCGTTTGTTGCCGGAGCTCAGTTTGCATTTGAAAAAGCTGAATAGCAAAGGAAGGACATCCAGGATGCAGCACGTTCGTAGCGGGGTTGAATCGTGGGCTCAGCAGAGCAGATGCTTATAGGAATTTCCCTCATGTTGTGCAGCAGTCTGCAAATCCACATGCCGATTAGAAGTGGCATCAAGATAAGCCAAAGCCGCTACCTTGCTTTGCTCGGCTTGTGATACCGTCTACAGTCCGGACTGGTGCAGCTGAAATATCTGCTACGTCGACCCGAGTAGCCATTTTCTTAAACGTTCCGTTGAGCAGTCAAGCTCTAAGAGAACCAAACCTCCTACTGTAGACACAGCCTCGTGGGATCCTGACTGCTTGTGAGAGGTTTGCTGCCACTGTTGGCTCTTTTTGCTGTGGGGCATAGAGCTGTTCAGGTCACAGGTCTCCTTTGGTGGACATTTCAGCTCAGAACCCACAGGTTTTGTGTAGCTGGAATTGGCTCAGGCTGCGGGATACAAAGTGGACCTCATTCCTCACCAGAATGTTCACTCTTGTGCTGTTATATGAGCTACATAATTTGCACTTGGCAGAAGTAAAATATACACAAGTCCATCCTCGGGTTTTATGGACTGGCATAAAATTACTTCAGAAAAAAGCTTAACTATTGAAAATACCCATTTTAAACATAATATAAGGGAAAATATAGGTGTTTAGCTTGTTCCCTTCTAGTGGCTTGCTGGTCAAGCTGTTTTAGTGCCTTATTCTTTGGTTTTTTTGCATATAATTCACACAAATGTGTTTCACTTACAGTACTGGCTTTAATTTCATTGGGCACATTACATTAGGTTGTAAAAATGTTACTGTGGTATACAGGGCAGTACTTTACAGGACCGCATTTAAAACAAAAAAATTACGCTTTTGATTTTCTGGACTTCCGCCATATTCAACCACCTCCCCTGATATAGCGCTGAAAAATCAAGGATGGACTGTAATTCATAGTAACTGCCAAGTTGCTCTCGTGGTTTTAATTCACGCCCTGGTTGAAATCCCTGTTCCCCAAAGGATGTCGATCGAGGTGGAAGCGCTGCTGCAGGAGGCCAAGGAGAACATCGAGGCGGCGCAGAACTACAGGGCCGAGCTGCAGCAGCGCCTGCAAGGGCTCAACCAGGCACGCAAACAGGTAAGGCTGTGCCCCGCCCACCTCCCGCAGGCTGCGGTGAGGTGTACACTTAGTGGAACAATTAGCATTTTGTGATGTGAGACAGAAAGGGTGTGCTCTTTTTGGATTGAAATGAATGTTCTGACACTTGTGGCAAAACATGTTGAAGACACAAAAGAGCTGCAGATTGTTTGGATGGATGGGAGAAGCAGAACCGCCTAAGCCTGAGGATGGGATTGAGGGCCTTTAAGCCTTTTGGGTTTCTCACATGCTGTCTGAGACACCCCTCCCCCCACCCAGGACAGAGCTTCCTACTCGCTCTCTGCACGTAAACAGCGCTTCTGCTTCCTGTTGGTCCGTGACCCCTAATCTCAGTGTATGCTCTAGCTGGCCCTTTCCACTTTAACACAGACACGTGGCCTTAGCCAAAGAAGTGATATGTATTTTTGTATAGATTTGTATATTTAAGATGCTGCAGTTCTAGTTTTACTGCAGTTCAGGTGTTTCTAACCTAGTACCTGTGCCCATTTGCTTGCCATAGTCTTGTGACACCTCTGAAAGATGAACGAACTGTCACCACGTGGGGGAAAGTGATGTGGCGCTTGCCACCAGCAGCCAGCCAATCACAGAGCTAGAAAGGCACAGGAGAAGTAAATTCCAGAGAGATGCCTTCCCTACCTTGGTGGAACAGAGCCAACTTCTTAAATACTGAGGTTGACTGGATCGAAACATGTGAGGGGGGTGGACTGAAACTGATCTGGGCTCTATATGTACAGAAACACCATTACCGGAGTGCAGTTATGGTATGAGTGAAGATTCTCTTTCGGAAATCGCCACCAGTCTCTTACTTGTGAAGGTCCTCATTCGTTTTCCTTTCTGAATGGATATTGATCTTGAGTGTTTGTCCATCCAATATCCACCTATGATCAGTAACCAGTTGCCCGGTGTGGTGGTTCAGAGTCTGACCTAGAAACATAGGTCATAAGGCAAGGTACAACCTGGATGGGTTATTTGGGGATGGGATATTTGCAAGGGTATCTCAAGACTGCATGCGAAATTTCATCACTAAAATGTTTTGTGTAAGGTAGTGGTGTTGAAGAAACATCTGAAGAATGCTGGATACTGTTTAGGTTGTGAAAGGATACCTGGTAAAATGAGATGTGCTGTCAATCCTCACTCAGTCTAGCAGCTGCGCTGTGTTCAGGCTGCGCTGTAAGAATGTGGCGTTTCCATATTTGGATCTGTTTTTCCTGGATTTTGGGCTGCAGAGCCCTAGATCCTTCTCCCCACCCCACCCTTCTGTGCTGATCCCCTCTCTAAGGCAGTTGTTGTCATCTGCTGAGACTGAGGCCATGGGATACGTGCCCACAACCCTCACGTGAGTCAGTGGTCACTACCTCCACCAGTAACATGAGAGCCGTCTGAAGAGGAAGCCCCCCGTTCTCACACTGGTGAATCAGTGGAATCGTGTCCTCCTGCAAGCCTGCTTGTAACCCGATCCCTGGGTCGAAAGGGAGGTGCAGCATCCCGTGTGGAACTGTTCAGCACGCAAACAGACGCACAAAGCGGCAGCTCCCAGGAGACGGTGCTGATGGGAATTGCGCGGCGATACTGAGGAGTGCACGATATTGATGGCTCCTGGCCATCGCTGCCTTTTCCTGGACCTGCAGCAGGGTGGGACAGACCCCGGGAGCTGATGCAATCTCGTACGCTTCCTTTTGGTTTTGTGTTTTTTCCTGCTTATCGAGTCATCCTCTCCTCCTTTATCAGCGTAGCACCGGCCTCTTTGTCTTCCTCTCCGCTTCCCTGCACCGGGAAGCACCCCCCTCACCCCCATCCCACCCTCCAGAGCGCACTGACTGCCTGGGCCTCATTACTGCAACCCCAGGAGAGCGTGGGTAGGGAAGACAGGCATCCACACCCAGCACATTCATGCAGCCTCAACGGGTTGGCAGAAGCTGAGACCAGCCAACCAGACAGCGGTCGGCTGGGGTGGCTCTGTTCTGCTGCGAACAACCCGACGTACCAGCAGTTGTTGTATTTCTGTGCTGGGAGGTTTTATTGTGGTCTGTGAAGTGCTGGCTACTGACAAGCAGTGGTTGTTGCCTCCCTAAAAAAAAAAAAAAAAAAAAAAAACACCAGGGAGCTGAAGTTGTTGCAACGCGTCCTCGGCCAACAACTTTGAAGGGAGAAGATGGAAGTGTGAAATATCTCATTTTGAGAGCCTGGTTTCTTGAAGAACTTGCTCGCTTCCTGTCAGCGTCGGTTCCTTTCTGTTTGCACTGATGCCTGGAAATGAGGGGGAGGGGAAAGCGAGAACTTTTTCTTGTCATTAGACAACAGTTGATGTCAGTTGGCTTTTTTTTTTCCCCCCTAAAGCATCATTGCAACATCGTCGTCCTCACTGCCGTTTTTGTAAAAACAGCGACACGAGTGTTTACATTTGTCTGTGCTTTGCACTAGTAATTGCTTTAGAAAGGAATAACCTGAAGGAAATCTCTTTCTAACAGACCTCGCATTCAGTGATCACAGGGTTAAATCCCAGATGGAGATGTGCTCTTGTTCTGCTGCAGTAGTTATCCAGTTGTATCAAAGTGTTGGACTGCGGGTTATTTCACTGACCCTCAAAAGCCAGCAGCAGTCAGTCTTTTTTTTTTTTTTTTTTC